>PVLC010000529.1:6359-39125 GCA_004027655.1 Graphiurus murinus | reverse complement strand
CTACCCCAGAGCTACACCCCCAGCCCTATTTTTTTATTCTTTATTTTGAAACCGGGTCTCACTAAGTTGCGGAGTGCCTCACTAGGTAGCTGAGGCTGGCCACGAACCCGGATCCTCCGGTCTCAGCCTCCCAAATGCTGGGATTACAGGTGTGCGCCACCACGCCCGGCTATATCTAGATTTATTTTTGCTTGTGGATGTCCAGTTGTGCCAGCACTTTTGGTGAAATGGCTTTATATTTATTTCCATTCCATCTTAGCCACTTTTAGTGAAGGAAGGTCAAATAGCAGATGGATAATGGATGGCTATACATTTTTAAAAATAAGAAACATATAATCTAACATATGGTTATATATTAATGGAGTAAATTGGAAAACTAACTGTGGTCAAGACTATCCCCCAAACCTAAGGTGCCTGCACACACCTGGTCCATTAATTAGTGTGACTATTACCTTCATGCCTTCGTACTACTGACTTTAAGTAATTTGTGAGTACTTCTCTATGGAGTCTTGTCCTCGGAACCTAGTATGACAATATGATTGTCACTCATTAAATAATGAAAAACTAAGCCATGTGTGGTGAAGCACACTTATAATCCTTGCACTTGGAAGGAGAATACAAGAGAATTGCAGGTCTCATCAACCTAGTGAGACCCTGTTTCTAAATAAAAATAAAATAGGACTGGAAGTGTAAGCTCAGAGGTAGAATGTCCCTGGGTTCAATCCCCAATACACAAAGTTTACTTGAGCATTTTGATCAGCTATGGATGTTAATGTTGGAGCATATGAGAAAATAAAGGAATAAATAGATTTTTTTTTTAAATACTACTGGTGAGACAGGCATGGTGGGACATATCTGTAATCCCAGCCACTTGGGAAGCTGATGCAGGAGCATTGTAAGTTTGAGGCTGGCCTGGAAAATTTACAGACATCTTGTCTCAAAATAAAATTTCATGAGGGGTAGGGGACATGGCTTGGTGTTAGAGTGCTTGCCAAGCATTTGTGATACCCTAGTCTCAATCCCCAGTACTGAAAATATTAACAATGATGATGATACTAATACTACTACTCCTGATTATTATTATTATTATTATTATTATTATTATTATGGAAGATGGGCCACAGAGTAATAATTTCTAATTTTAAAAAATCCTGCCATCTTAAGCTTTCATGGCACTAAGAATAAAAGAATCAGAAATTCTATGAGAGATCATATACAGAGCAATGATCCCTCTTTTTTAACATGATCTTTCATAAATATTTTTCTGTAATATTTACCAGCTTCAACCTATGATATTTCCTAACTTAATATATTGAAATTATACTGCAAAGTAAAATCTGGTAGGAATACTTTCATTTGTTTTGTTAACAAGCAGATGCTTCCATTTTGTATCAATTTTAGTCTTCAAATAACATCTTCAATGCTTTTTTATTTATTTGTGTGTTTACATTTATTAAAGGCCTGGGAATAGTGTTATAAACTTGGATACTGCTCACAAACATTTGAAAAAAACAAAAGGTTAAACAATTATAAAGTGATAACTATTATCATTTAGTGTGAACAAAGAAAAGACAGGAACACAGAGAAAGAAGCACTTAATTCTGGGTAACTGGAGAATCAGAAAAGGCCTCAACAAAGGGTGAATACTAAAATATATTAAAGGAGAGCTACAACTTGGATAAATAAAATAAATGGAGAAATCATTAATTACCGATTAATAATAGCTGTAATTGCAAGAAGAATGAAACAGGTGTTTGAGAAACTGCAAGTAGTTTCTCTGAGTAATAAAGAGCAGGGTAGAGGTAGTGGAAAATGATAGTGGATAGATAAGAACCAAAGCATTAGGGTCCTCTACACCATGCTAAGGCAGTGTGGATCACAGAGGAATGTATATACTTATACAAAATTATTAATACCAATCTCAATACCATGTACAGGGAAAGGGAAGAGGGGTTAGGATCCTGGGGAAAGCTCACCAAGTGCTATGTGCATATATGTCCCTATCACTCTTAGTTTCATTCTGATATATGATTATAATGCACCAATAAAAGTATATTTTAAAAACTATAACAATGACATCAATGAGGTGAAGAGATAGACTGCAAGAAGTTGGACCAAATCTCAAGATTAAAAATGTAAAGATAAGCCGGGCATGGTGGCGCATGCTTGTAATCCCAGCATTCGGGAGGCTGAGACCAGAGGATCCGGGTTCACGGCCAGCCTCAGCTACCTAGTGAGGCACTCCGCAACTTAGTGAGACTCGGTTTCAAAATAAAGAATAAAAAAATAGGGCGCTGGGGGTGTAGCTCGGAGGTAGAATGCCACTGAGTTCAATCCCCAGTAGCGCAAAAAAAAAAAAAAGTAAAGATATAGATCTTTTATAAATAATTATTTTAATATATGTTTAAAGATAAAACACTTATACTCAATCTTCTCATTTTGCTGTTTACTGAATATGTGCTTTAGGGGGGAGACTGGAAATTGAACCTAGGGGCATTCTACTTCTGAACTACACCCCCAGCTTCTTTTATTTTATTATATTGACTTTGTGGGATGGGGTTGAACCCAGAGGCATTCTACCTTCAAGCTCCACCCCCAGCCCTATTTTATTTTTTATTTTGAAACATTTGAAGCAGGTTCTCACTAAGTTGCTGAGAGCCTTCCTAAGTTGCTGAGGCTTACTGTGTGTGTGTGTGTGTGTGTGTGTGTGTGTGTGTGTGTGTGTGTGTTACTAGGGATTGAACCTGGAGGCATTCTACCTCCAAGCAACACTTCTAGCCTTATTTTGTTTTTATTTTTGAAACAATCTCACTAGGTTGATAAGAGTCTCACTACTTGATGAGGCCGTCCTCTAACCTGTGGTCCTCCTGTCTCAGCCTCCAAAGTACTGGGATTACATGCATGCACCACCATGCCTGGCTCCCTTTTATTTCATACTTTGAAACAGGGTCTAAGTTTCTTAGGCTGATTTCAAACTTTCAATCCTCCTGTCTTCATCTCCCAAGTACTGGGATTGCAGGTGTACACCTGGCTTGTGTCTTATTTTTAAAGAACCAATTTTGACTTGGCTCATCCTGGTTATGGTATATTTGTTTGTGATTCCATTAATTCTATTTTTTCTTTTAATTTCGTATTTTCTTCAGAGTATCCAATTTTTTTCCCTTACAGTGGATGCTTAGATCATTGAATTTCACCTGGTTTTTTAACATATTCATCAAGTTTATAAGTTTAGCCTTAGCTGCGTCCCACAGTTTTGACATGTAACATCTTCACTCATCCATTTAAAATATTTTTCTAATTTCAATATTGTTATTTCTTCCTTGCCCCTTTGATGATTTAGAAGTATACTTATTAATTTTTAAACACAGGGTAATTCTTCCAGTAATCTTCTTTTGTGAGTTTTTAGGTTATTTCCATTATTGTCAAAGACCATACTTTATATACAATATCAATTATGAGTAGTGTATATTCTCTGGGCACCTGGAAATAATGTGTAGTTTGAAATTGCTGGATACATTGTCTGTTACATGACAACTAGATTACATTTTGATGAATCTTTCCTATCCTAGAGTCTTCTGCCTGCTTTTTTTTAAATCAGTTTCTCAGAAAAGTATGTTATAACATACCACTACAGCTGTAGATTTATTCGTTCTTTCTTTTAGTTCTCTCAATTTTTATTTGCATGACTAAATTTGTGTCTCCCTGGTGAATTGAGCTTTTTATTGTTATTAAATGTTTTATTGAGCTCTACTAGCTCTAGTACTGCTTCTTGTCTTAACAGCTACTTGGTTTGCTATTAATCCCAGTACTTTGGAGGCTGAAAAGGGAGAATCTCAAGTTCGTGGCCAGTCTCAGAAACTTAGTGAGGTCCTCAGCAACTTAGTGAGACTCAGTTTCAAAATTAAAAATAAACATAGAGCTGGGGATTTAGCTCAGAGGTAGAATGCCCCTGGGTTCAATCCCCAGGACCACCAACAAACAAACAAAAAGAACAGCAAAAGAAATATGGCTTAAAAAGTTTTCCTTTGGTTAGAATTTGTGATATATGTCATTTCTCCTTTATCCTTTTTACTTTTTTTTTCTGTATCCATATCTTTACTGTGTTTCTTATAAAAGGCAAATAATTGAGGTTTTTAAAATATATTTTAATTAACACGTAGTAATTATATATTTTATGTGGTACCGTGTAACATTTCAGTTCATTAATTAGTTAAATGTGACATAAAATAATGAATTTTGTAATTAAATTTAATTATAGCCAGCTGAATTAAATTCTTTTGGAAACAATAAATCACCCCTAAAAAGGCTAAAAAGAACCCTTGGCAATAATACATTTTCAAATGATCTGTAAATAAAATGAGATATCAGCCGGGCGTGGTGGCGCACGCTTGTAATCCCAGCATTCGGGAGGCTGAGACTGGAGGATTCGGGTTCGCGACCAGCCTTAGCTACCTAGTGAGGCACTCCGCAACTTAGTGAGACTCGGTTTCAAAATAAAGAATAAAAAATAGGGCTGGGGATATAGCTCGGAGGTAGAATGCCCCTGAGTTCAACCCCCAGTACCGAAAAAATAAAAAAATAAAATGAGATATTGTTAAATTGCTTCACTGGTAAGATTTGTTCCCAAGTATCACATACATATCATCTGTACAAGAATGACAGTAAGGTACTCAGAAAAACCAGTTTCCAATACATGTGCTTCATTATCTTACTTCTCTCTATCCACAGGACCATTCCATCTTGGTCCAAGCCATCATTATTGCTCATCTGGAAAATTGAATAGCTTCCTATCTGATTTCCTCTTTTCTGTTACTGGCAGTCTTTGAAGCACATTTAACACCAACTTTTAGATTGATTTTATAAACCACAAACCTCATAACATCATCCTTCTACCTAAAACTCTTCAATGGTTTCCTACTCCACTTCAGATGAAATCCAGATCCTTAGCATGATGATGGTGCCAAAAATCCCAGCCACATCTTGGGCCAGTCTCCCCTTCTATGATGTTCCAGGCATGCTCGCCATCTTCTCGTTCTTTCCTTCCTCAAGTTCTTTGAATGTGCTACCAAGGAATTCTTCCTGAAAAACTCTTTCCCCTGCTCATCATCTGGTTATTTTTTGTTTTTGTTTTGGTACTGGGGCCCTGATGATTGAACTCAGGGGCATTCTACTGCTGAGCTATACCCCCAGCCCTTTTTTAAATTAACTAATTAGTTAATTAATTAATTGATTGATTGATTGACTTTGTTTGGGAACAGGGTCTCACTAGGTTGCTGAGTATGATGCTATGTTGCTGAGGTTGGCCTCGAACTTGTGATCCTCCTGTCTCAGCCTCCCAAGTACTGGAAATACAGGCATGTGCCACCACGCCTAGATCCTGGTTAGTTCTTAAACATTTCTTCCTCCAAGCAGACATCCTCAGTCTCTGCTCCCACAAATCTATATTAAGTCTGCTGCAGGCTGAGTTCTCTGGGAACCAGATGTGGAAATGGAGTTAGGAGTGGTTTTGAGGGAGCAACATCTGTACAGGAAAACCAAGGAAGTGCGATAGGGTAGAGGGTATCTTTAGGCCATGGTGTTAACCTGACCAAGTCTCTGGCACCCCAGCCAAGAGGTCTGGAGTAAAGATTGCCCATGAGAGAGGTGGTACATTGTGTAACAATGGCTAGGTCTTTTCACCAAGCACTGCCTTACTGTAGCACTGACTAGAGCCCATCTCTTTAAAGATAGAGTTAACGCTTATGAAGAAAAAGCTGAAGACTTCTATGTAGCCAGCTGCTTTGTCTCCAGACAACCAGTTCTTGCTTGAAGGGTGATCTAAGTAGCTCATACAGGTCTAGCATAAAGTCCTCCTCTCTTCTCCTCAAAGCACCTGTTGCTTTTCCTTCATTTCTCTACAATTTTAAACTCTTATGATAATTTGTCTGTTCAGTTGCTTCCCTCCGCACCAGATAGCAAACTCCATGAGAGCAGAGGGTGTGTTTAATTTTCCACTCACTAAATGCTCAGAGCCTGGCATAACAGCTGACACACTTCAAGAGCACACATGTCTGATGAATGAGTGAGTGAAAATTGCTGACTCTTACATTTAGGGCATCTTGAAATGGGAATCCTGAGCAGTCAACAAATTCAAACCACCCAACATGACCTATGCTTCTGCAAGGATTCAGAGATTTTTGCTATCCTTGCCAGGGCTATTGTTCTTTCAACTGATGGAAATAGGCCTTACTCTAGATAGTCAAATTTGATTTCAGACTCTTCTGCTCTAACCCATCTTTTTTCCTTGATCAGCTCAGTATAACATAATGATCTTTGACTTCTCATCTTCTGGACCTTTGGAAATCTAAGTTCCTACCAGCTACTGTTTTTTGTTTTTTTGGTTTTTTTTTCAGTACAGGGAGTTTGAACCCAGGGGCATTCTACCTCTGAGCTACCCCCCTAGTCCTATTTTTTGTCTTTATTTTGAAATAGGGTCTCACTAACTTGCGGAGAGCTTCACTAAGTATCTGAGACTGGTGGCAAACCTAGACCCTCCTGTCTCAGCCTCCCAAGTACTGGGATTACAAGTGTGCACCACCATACCCGGCTAAACTCTTATGTTTCTAACTCTCTTCTCTCCAAAAAGTCCCTCGAGACAGGCATGATGGTTCATGCCTGTAATCCCACTACCTGGGAGCCTGAAACAGGACTGCAGATTTGAGGCCAGCCTCAGCAACTTAGTGAAACCCTATTTCAAAATAAAAATACAAATATACTCCCCCCAAAAAAGGTCCCTCAGGATTCCATTTTGTTGAACTGGGTCATTGTGCCCACGATCTAGCCGAACAATCCTCCTGACTCTTTCTTAGTTCACAGTAGGGCAGTGGAGAGCGGCAACAGCCATTAAGACTCTTAAAATATTGCAAACTCTAAGGCCTCACTGTTGGAACTCTGACACAGCTAATCTCCATAATACCTCCAAATGTATGCTTAACCTTGCAATTCTCAGTAGTAATTTTGGGAAGGGATACAGGTCACTTTAACTGTAATTGCTAAAGGCAAGTAAAAGTTTTGAGTCCCAAATTTAAGGGTATCGACACAGGGACAGCCCCACCTCTAATGAGCCTTATGAAGTTGTTTCAGTCTTCTCAGGAAGGTAGTTAAAGAAGAAGATCTCTGAGTGGGGCATGGTGGTGCACACTTGTAATCCCAGTACTTGAGATTACAAGTCTCAACAAGAGGACCACAGTTAAGTGGCCAGCCTCAAAAACTTAGGGAGGCTCTCAGCATCTTAGTGAGACCCTGTTTCAAAATAAAAAACAGAATAGGGCTGGAGGATTCAATTCCCAGCTCCACAGAAGAGGAGGAGGAGGTGGTGGAGGAGGAGGAGGTGGAGAAGGAGGAGGAGGAGGAGGAAGAGGAGGAGGAGAGTCTTTGGGCCTGAGTTCAAATGTTCAAACTCCAGCTACATCACATTGGGTCAAGTAGCTTGACTTCTCAATACTTACTTCTTTATAAATGACAAAATAAAAACATCCATCTAAAAGAAATTTATGAGGATTTAACAAGATAGTATATGCAGTTTGCCTAACAAAGTTCCTAGCATAGAAAAAATACTCAAGAAAAGTGATGTTGCACAGAATTGGACTGGTGGGCTCTGGATATTGATGTCTCTGTCTCATTCTTGTGTATTCTTTGTCTAGATACTTAACTTCTCAGTTTTAGAAGATTCTTAACTTCTCGTTACCTGAAAAATTCAGGTAATGTCTGCATGTAGTTATTATGAAGAGAAATATAAGCACCTTAGTCAGGCACATATCTGTAATCCCAGGTTCTCAGAAGACTGAGGCAGGAGGATCACAAGTTTGAGGCCAGCCTCAGCAACTTAGTAAAATCTGCCTCAAAATAAAATGAGAAAAGCTAGGTATGTAGCTCAGTGGTAAAGCACCCCTGGGTTCAATCTCCAGTACTGAAAATAAAAACTGAAAATTAAAAAGAAATAAAGTACTACATAGATATCCTGGGTGAATATTAACTGTTTTTTCTTCTTGTGGTTTCTTTTAATTTTAAAATATGGAAGAGAATTATTCACAAACTTCTGGTGTAAACAAGAGAGCTATTGGAGGCAGATGGACTCTCTGTTATGCCTTAATCAAACCTCCAAGGCACCCTGTCTATCGAAGACCTTCCTTTAACAACTCTGCCAATAACCAACTGTCTTTCAAATAGTTTTCCTCCTTCCATGGGAGATTCTCCCTGGGTTACCTGTCAATGAGTCACTTCCTTCCCTCAGTCTTGTTCACATTTAAAACCTCCAGACAACTGGTGAATCACCCCTCTATCCTGCTCTATCATTTCCTTCCTCAACCCCTAGTTCTCCTGGAGAAACAAAACAGGGAAGAAAAAAGACATTTAGAACCAGAATATGATACTCGTGGAGATTCAATACCTTAAGTACCTTTGGATGAAGTCTCTCATTTTCTTGCAATGTTAGAATCCATGATTCTAATCTGTATCCTTCTTCAGAGTTTAATTAAAACTTTGACTATGGCCTGGTGTGGTGGTGCACGCCTGTAATCCCAGCTACTCAGGAAGCTAAGGCAAGAGGACCACAAGTTGGAGGTCAGCCTGGGCAACCAAGTAAGATCTTATTTCAAAATACAAAAAATAAGCTGGGCATAGTGGTGCATGCCTGTAATCCCAGTACTTGAGAGGCTGAGACAGGAGGATCACGGGTTTGAGGACAGCCTCAGCAAGTAGTGAGAATCATCAGCCTAGCGAGACCCTGTTTCAAAATAAAAATAAAATAGGGCTGGGGGTATAGCTTGGAGATAGAATGTCTCTGGGTTCAATCCCCAGTACCACATACATGCACACAAAAATAAATAAATACAAATAAATAAAAAGTAAAAAGGGATGGAGATATAGTTCAGTAGTAAGAGTATTCTTAGATTCACATAAAACCTTAAGTACAAACACTTACATTTGCTTAGGGATAATTTTCCACACTAAGAAGGCTATAGAACCTTTTACCCTAAACAGAAAAGGCAGGGTGAAGAGAAAAAGAAGGAGAGAAGGGGAGGGTGAAAAGCAAGGGGTGCCAGTGAAAAGAGATGGTGACAGCACAGAAAGAGAGAGAGGAAGAATAAAAAAGAGCCTTGGGGAGACTAATGGAAAAGGGACATAAAAAGTAAAGACCAAAGAAAGTGGAATATAATTAGCCCAGTGATTCAGAGTACTGGTTGTAGAGCTACACCGACTCCGTTCACATTACAGCTTTGCCACTCACTAGCCCTGTAACCTAGAAAGATATAGTCAATCTCTCAGTGCCTCAGGCTCCTCATCCTTAAAGTGGGGATAGTAATATTTCCTACCTCTCAGGGAAAGCATTGTTAAGAATGCCGGAACACAGTAAGTGTTCATTAGTAGTTGAGGTCATTATTAGCTGGAATATTTGGAATATTTACTTTTTTTTTTTTTTTTTGGTCATACTGGGGATGGAGCCTGGGGGCATTCTGGCATTCTACCTCCAAGGTATACCGTCAGATCTTTTCATTTTTTTTTTTTTAATTTTGAAACAGGGTCTCATTAAGTTACTGAGTGTCTCACTATGCTGCTGAGGCAGTCCTTTAACCTGCAATCCTCCTGTCTCAAGTAATAGGATTACAGGCATGTACCACCACACCCAGCTCGTAATATTTACTATTACAAATAATAATCATAGTGATTGTTGCATTCCTTAAATTATCAGTATTCAACTTCTGAATATCTCCAAATCAAATAATTAGAAAAACGTTTACTAGAGGTTCCTAATATATTTGTCAGTGATATTGAATGTTACTATCTCACAAAGAATGTGCTAAAGAAAATTCGGCAAAACAATTTTTTTAACAACCTGCACAAATGTGCTGCAAACACCCAAGGAAAAAAATTTAAGTGCATTTTGTACTGGATTTAATGTATCTATTTTAGAATATCTAGGCATCATCCAAAAGGCAGGACCTCCTGTCTTAAAATATTAAGGTCTGTAAGATTCAAAAGCTGATGTATTAAATGTTTCCATGAATTTCACAATAAGTTCACCCCACATCCCAGCATGTGTGTCTAACTGTCTCAGGTACCTGGGAGTAAACAAAGTGGATAACTAGTCCTGACTATTGGACCAACAAGAAAGTTCTAATCGAAAAGATCTTCTCATCAGATGTTCACATATTCAAAAGTTTACTGCATCCCATAATGTGTTGGCATGTTTACTGTGATTTGCTAAGAGGCAGGAGAGACTTTTCTCCACTTGACAGGAGGTTTCTACGATCAGGCTCCTGGAGGGTTTTAGCAGTTGGAGCAGGTGAGTGACAGACGTGATTACAATCCACAAGAAATAGAAGCTGCATCGTCTGTATCTTCTACTACCCGCCCTGCCGCTATAAAATATCTCACATTAAGCTGCCAAAATAATAAACCTCAGAAAATACACACAGCCCGATGACACTCACATATTCAAGCTGTTATTAACAACTAGTCAGACACCTAATGCCAACTTGCTTCATGTGACTTAAAGACAGAGGAACCTGAGCTTTCTTTTCACCTCATCATCATCTGATA
The DNA here is from genome assembly GCA_004027655.1 of Graphiurus murinus. Classification (NCBI taxonomy): domain Eukaryota; kingdom Metazoa; phylum Chordata; class Mammalia; order Rodentia; family Gliridae; genus Graphiurus; species Graphiurus murinus. Next base: position 28,544 of record PVLC010000529.1, on the reverse strand, counting down.
TTGTCATTTTGTAAGTCAGAGAAGGACAGGAGACTTCATCCCAACACAGTGGAAGACAGTGTGTCTGAAACAGAAGAAGTGAGCCTCAGTTCAGAGGAATTGGTTACCACTAGTCAAGACTTTATCGTTTGAAAAATGAAAACAATGGGCTTTTACATATTATATTATTTTACATATTAGTATTTTCCAGTAACATTTCAGACACACTATCTCTTCGATCTTCTCAATGATTCTAAGATTAATCTCTCTGAACTGTTCTAAGGTTTACATTCTTGATCCTAAGAATAAGAATCTAATAGCTTGAGGAGATGTACACATACACATACACAATATGCATGGCCTTCATCAAGCATGGTAGCTGCATTACCTTTATTATTGTATCTTCATTTTCCTTCGCTCTTGATACAGAGTAGGAAGTTCTCAGGCCACGAAAATCAACTTTGTTAACACATATTTTGTTTTTCTCTAAACTATTTTCACTGAGCTCTCAAGTTTGTGCTACTGGAAAACTCAAACCTGCTCATTTGAGGTATCTCAGTCAGATCTGGATATGCTCTTTCGGTATGCTTTCCAATTTCTCCTCTCCCTAAAGATACTCCATATTCTGTGAGGCTCACTCTGTCTCCAGAGTTGGACCAAGAATGTATCTGAAGATGCCCAGTGTTTTGTTCACTCCACCTGTGGGCAACATTCTGCCCCTTGATACCTGTCCAGACTTGGAGGCCATCCATTGTCTCAGCTTTCAGTATTCAATATGTGGACCACTAACTCCCATTGGGATTGCTGGCCTACAGGTAGCCCTTGCCACTAGGATGCACAGCTCTGAGAGGCTGTCCATGGCCTCTTGCCAGACACCTTCTTCAGCCAGGTCAGTTCATCACTTAGGCATGAGGTAGGGCTTAGGACCCCTCTACACTCTGCAATTTGGAGGCTGCGCCCCGTGAAGCCCCACCATCATTCCATCTGCTCAGGAATCCCCACACACTTAGCCAGGCTTTCTTTGCCCTCCCTCTGAGGTTTAGACTCTATGGACTGAAAGTAAGCAGGACCCTTCTAACATACACAAAAGCTCAAGTGGGTCCTCTCAGATTTTTTTTTCTGACCAGCAGATCAGATTTTCATCTTCAAGTGATAAGAAAAAGACCCTGATCCTATATCATCCTGTATCTTTGTCAACTCTGTATCTTATATGATAAATCACATATTCTTATTCTTCTTTATATTCAAGGGCTACCTTTTAAATTTTCAAGGAAAATATATTGTGTCTCAAGAGGACTTATGCAAATCAAAAGCACTGACTTTTGAACAATATACAGTTTCTGATATAGATTAATAATAGTCCCCTTAGAATTGGTAATATGCAATGATTAAGTGCTTGGTCTCAAAAGTCAGAATGTTTAGGTTCAAATCTCAGCGTAAATGTATTCCAGTTGTCTGATATTACATATATGTCCCCCCCTAGGAAAAATGGGCACAATAAAGGCTCCTGTTTCAAAGGGTTGTTATGATTAAATAAGTTAATCACTTAGTGCAGTGTCTGGTATATATGTAGTATTCAGGAGTATCTGGCATATATAAGCAGTTATCTTTACTATTAAAATTATCAAAACTACTATTATTTAGAAGATAAAATGTCAAGAGTTTGACTTAGGCAATAATCTACAGCCTACTTAAGAAAACATATAAACATATCATTCTGCTATAATGAATGAACTCAAGTGTGTTTTTAATCAATGTCGTATAACTTAGACTATCCAGAACATAAATCAAGATGTTATGGCTAAGATAGACCCAGTCATAGATCATTGGCTACACCTTTTTTTTTTTTTTTTTTTTTTTTTTTTTGCGGTACTGGGGATTGAACTCAGGGGCATTCTACCTCTGAGCTCTACCCCCAGCCCTATTTTTTATTCTTTATTTTGAAACCGAGTCTCACTAAGTTGCAGAGTGCCTCACTAGGTAGCTGAGGCTGGCTGCGAACCTGGATCCTCCGGTCTCAGCCTCCCGAATGCTGGGATTACAAGCGTGCGCCACCATGCCCGGCGGCTATACCTTTTTCAAATGTATCTAGATTTAGACTCAGTAAATCTAAAAGAATTCATCTCAAAACTCAATCTACTCCATGAGTTCTTCCCCCGTTAGCATCTTGTGCCTTCCCATAGATTCCCAACTTCTTCACAAGCATCCTCAAATAAAACTCAGAGGAAAAATTCTCCTTTGAAAACTCACAACTATTTCTATCCTTTATGTGATACTTATCTTATTGCATATTGCATTGCTATGATTTTTTTATTTGTCTAGTCTTCCCATCTGAAATATTTACCCCAGTTCCTTTTCCTTTTCTGTTAGTGTCTACTGCAGTGTTTCCTACTAAGGAGGTTACAAATAAATGCTACTGAATTGGATATAGAAAGTATTTCTACAAGCTGTAACTATATTGTAGAAAAAAAAAGATTGTAAGACATGCTGAACAAAATTAGTGCAACAAATCATGTTGGTTAATAGCATGGACTTTGAGTAAAACTGCAACAGGTTTAAATTGCATCTGTCATGCTGTGACCTATGCAAATGTCTACAAGGGTTGTCATCTTGAGCAGGGGATATTTTCAGCTATATACTAGAGTCCATGAGAGAGGTGAAGTAAAGAGAAAGGAAGAGAGGAAGAGAAGGGAGGATGAAAAGCAAGAGATACCAGTAAAGGATTGAAGATATGTGCAAAGTGTTTAGCACAGAATCTGGTACAAAGCAACCACTAATTAATATAGCTATTAAGCCCTAAGATGTGATACAAAATATCTGCTATGCACATTAAAATTTTGGCTAAATGAGTAATTCTGATTGAATTTTTATTAGAAGATTAAAGGCCAAGGTAGATTGAAAAATAAATAAGCTAGAGATCTGTATCCTTTTCCCAAAACTTGTTACTGTTACCTTATATTTTGAAAAGGAATTCTAAAGATATGATTAAGAGAAGGATCTTGAGATAAGAGGTGTTACTGCCTGGATAGGAAATGTCCCCCAAAAGCTTGGATGTTGAAAGCTTGGTCCCCAAGGCAGCAGTGTTCAGAGGTGGGGCCTTTGGGAGATGATTGGATAATGAGGGTTTTGACCTCAATGGGTCAGTCCACTGATGACTCATAACTTAATTGGAGGTGGTGGGAACTTTAGGAAGTGGGTCCTAGTTGGAGAAAGTAGGTCATTGAGAGCTTGCCCTGGAAGGGGATATTGGAACCCTGACCCCTTCCTCTCCCTCTTTCTGTTTCCTAGCCACCATGAGGTGAGAAGCTTTGCTCCACTACATGCTCTGATATTTTTGCTTTGCCATGAACCCATAGCAATGGGGCCAAGTGAATAAGGATTGAAACTTCTAGCTGGGCGTGGTGGTGCACACTTATAATCTCTGTACTTGGGAGACTGAGAACAGAGGATCCGGGTTCGTGGCCAGCCTCAGCTACTTAGTGAGTAGCCTCCACACCTTAGTGAGACCCTGTTTCAAAATAAAGAATAAAAAATAGGACCGGTGGTGTAGCTCAGAGGTAGAATGCCCCTCGGTTCAATCCCTAGTACTGCAACCATAAGCCAAAATAAGTCTTTTTTTTTTTTCCTTTTAAGTTGTTTTTCTAAAAGTGTTTTGTCACAGTGGAAGAAAGTTGACTAACACAAAAGACTATCTTGAATTGTCCACGTAGGTATAAGATAATATTAGGGGTCCTCATAAGAAGGAAGTAGGAGATGAAAACGATAGCAGGAGATATGAGATAGAAGTAATCAATTGTGGTGGTCAGGAGCCAAAGCAAATGGGCAGCCACTAGAAACTGAAAAAAGCAAGAAAATGGATTTTTCCCTCAGAGACTCCATTGGTACCAGACCTACCACACCTTGAATTTAACCCCAGAAGACACATTTTATACTTCTGACCTCCAAGACTATAAGACAATGTGTATGTGTTATTTTAAAACACAAAATGTATAGTAATTTGTTACAGCAATCAGAAAATTAAAACAGAGTCCATGAAACAAAAATCAACCTATTTCCACTTCAAAAATTTTTTGGAAATTTATTATAAAGTTAAATACATGTCTATTATATGACCAAACAATTCCACACATATATGTATGTGTGTATACACACACATTACACACAAGAGAAATGGGATGTTGCTCAGCCATAGAACACTTGCATAGCATGTACAAGGTGCTAGGTTCACCCCCAGTACTGCAAAACACACACACACACACACACACACACACACACACACACACTGAAGACATGAAGTTTGGTAGGTATTCATAGCAGTTTCCATCATAATAACTCAAAACTAGTAATAATAACAATCGATATATGAATGGATAAATAAAAATTATGATATATTCATAAAATGGACTATTACTGCATAGCAACAAAAAGAATACTGGTACAATACCATGAATAGACCTCTAAAATATCATGCTGGCTGAAGTCAGGAACAAAAAATGCACATATTATATTATTCCTATTTTATAAATTCTAGACAAAGGAAAATTAATCTATAGCAATAGGAGCCAGATTAGCAGTTGCCTAGGGATGTTTATATTTTGACTATAGTAGTGGATAAGTGAGCGTGAAAACATAACAAAATTCATAAATTGTCCTACCAAACCAATAGCTATATGAAAGACCTTAACAATATTGAAGACATTAGTTTACAACTAGACACTTAAATCCATATGGATTCCAAATGTATCCAGCTAATTTCCAGAAAATAAATATTTATTTGTATAATTAAAAACCTGAACCCAGGGGCACTCTTACCAATAAGCTACATCACAAATGCTTTTCATTTTATTTTGAGACAGTCTTGCTATATTGCCCAGGCTAATCTCCAACTTGCCATCCTTCTTCCTCAGCTTCCCAAGCCTCTGGGATTACAGGTGTGCACCACCTTAAAACATAAAACTTGAAAAGTTGCTATTTTAAGAGTATCTTTTTTATTTTGTGGGGGTAGGGGGATGTTGTCCCTTGGAAGAAGCCATATGTTTTAGAATGAACCATCTAAAATTAGCTTCTGTATAGGTTTTTTTTTTTTTTTTTTAAAAATCAAATATCAGCAATCCTGTATGATTTGACCTATTGAAAAGTCCATTTTTTCAAGTAGCTCCATTTCATAGTCAAATATTTAAACAGTGATTTACTCTTCTCTTACAAAGTTTAAAAAAATTACATCCTTGAGTGATTATTCACTTCTAATATATGTGAATATCTTTTCCCAATGTACACTTTAAAAAATTAGAGTAGAATGATTGGTATTATTTTATCCTGTCAATTGAGTTTCAAAGATAGTGTATATTTTTAAAGCATTTTTACATACAAAATGCTGTCGGTTTAAAACACCCTGCATATATTTACATTCCAAATCAGTGTCACTTTCATCATATGTTACCATAGTAGAGTGTTTCTTCTGTAGTGAATTTAAAAAAAGAGCAAAAACAGGGTATTCTTAAGCGAGCAGACTTTGACAAGCTGCTCTGCACAGCTTAAGCGCATGTTTTTGATTAATTCAGGTATCTATAATTATCTAAAAAGCAATCTAGATATAGCCAGTTTCAATCCAATTCAGGTCATTCCTTCAAGTCTTCATGCTTCTGGCCACTGGTTAAAATGATGGTCTTGGCCTGCCTGAAAACCATTGCCTTCTTTGTGGGCTGGGATAATAGAGATACAAAGAGAGTCTGTTGTAAAGAGATAAAATTAAAAGGGCAAAGCATATACCAGCGATATCTATGTCTACTTGGTGGTAGCACCCTTACCTGAACTGGAAAGAAGAGAGTTCTCAGGAAATCTTGTAACACTCTTTCTTACTTTCTTTATCTCTCCATTGGGTTAAGAATAAAGGTATTGAGATGGACTCCTTAAGTCCTTATGGAGGTAAACATACGGAAAGCATAGTTCTAGAAATCTTGTTTCTTGGCTAGAAGGAGCTTAAGTAAGTTTGAATTCAGCAAAAGAAGAATACAAAGCAATTTTTCTTCCTAAGATGGGAGATTTGAGGCCTGGAAGAAGTGCCTAATAAATTCTGGGTTTTTTGTTGTTGTTGTTGTTTTTGTTGTTGTTGTTATGAAATAGTACTTGAACTGTTGAAAATAAAGCAAAGAGAAATGGTACGATCTTTAAAACATAAAGTTCCTCACTCCTACCCAGGTATTTAAGAAGTAGTTTTTCCATTCTTTAAACTCGAAAAATAAAAAAAAATTAAAATACTATTAATAGCTTCTTTCTTTTTTGGGGGGGGGGGGTACTGGGGATTGAACTCAGGGGCGTTCTACCTCCGAGCTACACCCCCAGCCCTATTTTTTATTCTTTATTTTGAAACTGGGTCTCGCTAAATTGCAGAGTGCCTCACTAGGTAGCTGAGGCTGGCCTCGAACCCGGATCCTCCAGTCTCAGCCTCCCAAATGCTGGGATTACAAGCATGCGCCACCATGCCCGGCTAATAGCTTCTTTCAATATCTTTTTTTCTTCAATATATTCTCCCTTTTGGGTGATAGAAAATATTTCACAGAATTTTCAAAATGATTCTCTTTGAAGTGACCAATTCCTTTCTTCTATCATACTACTCCTATTCTACTTAATCCCAAAATCTAATTCCCAGTATATCCACTCTTCAAAATCCACTAAAACTGTAAGTTAACAAAGGCTGTAATTCTTAAGTGTGGCTTTATAAGTTTGCTGGCATAGCCAAGTCCACATATAATCCAGTGACTCAAAATAACTGAGTTTGGGGGTAGGGAGGCATATTTTAAATACCTCCCTTTTGAGATGAAAATGAAACTCCCTTGTTTATTTTCCCTTAAACAGTCCTACTTTTAACCTTCTGTTTGTCAGATGGTGGAACTGACTATCCTTAACAGGAATGTGGTACCTAGGTAGGAGAGTTATGAGTCATAACAGGAAGAAAAATCAGAATAAATTTTCTCTATAATTTTTTAAAGTATGCTTCTTATTTTCTCCTCATTTGTCTGACTCTGAGGCAGTGAATACTGATTATAAAAGACACATTGGTGCACCCAACTTCAGTCCGTTTTATCCATCTGGGTAGAGAAAGTTTGACAGGCGTGCGTGGGTGTGGATGTGTGTTGTGAGAATGTATAAGCAGGAATACAGGCTCGAGAGAGCGAGAAAGTGAGAGTGAGAAAATGGACTGTGAAAATGTAAGTCTACCCCAAATCCTGATTAACAAGTCTGTTATTATCTCAACTCATTTTGTAATCAGGGCACATGGACATCATTATTTTCAAGGAAGCTTTCTCTGATTAAAAATGCAAAACCAATAAAACTGAGGGTTAGTATCTGAAAAGCTTCCCTGGCCCTTGTCTTCAGGTGTCTGTCAGTAAATACAAATATAAATGGGAAGCTCTCAAGTGTAATAACTAAAGCAAAATGGAGAAGGCTAAAATGGCCACTCTGGTAATAAAGAGAGATACATCCAGACCTGCAAGCTTCCTGATACCTTCAATTAGGCCTACTTCTCTGAACTTTGCCTTATTATTTTCCTCTCAAACTCTCATTGTTAGCTCTGTTTTGATTTTGCCCTTTGACTTATCTTTTACCTTCCATTTCTTTTAATTTCTCTAAAGTCTTTACCCTTTCCTTCTTAAATTCCTGTTATCCTTTATGTCAGCTACTGCAACTTCTCTTATTTTTTTTTCTTTTTACATATTTTAGGATTTATTTTCCTCTGTAAGTATGTGTTTCTTAAGACCTTATGGTTAATAAATTATTTAAATCTTTTAGTGAAGTAGATTATATTGTCAGATCCTCCTTGAATTAATTTTCTCCTCATTTAGGAAAAGTGCACAAAGCTAATTAGCCCATGAGGATGTCCGCAGAAAAGAAACTGGCATATGTCAACCAGTGATCCAGAGTAGTGATAGCAGTGACTAGTCTTTCTTCATAGGTGACTTTGGCAAAATTCTTCTCACTAATATTCTTTTAACTCTCACAATTATTAAATTTCCATTTTATGAAGAAAGAAGTGAGACTTAGAAAAGTTAAGCTCTTTTCTGAAGCTCACACAGTTATCAAACAGAACATAATATGAGCCCAGGTCCACTGACTGCAAATATCCATTATTTTTCTAACACATAACCATGGGCAGAAAAGAATATCTTAAAAGTAAAAGCCTAGCGGGGCATGGTGGCACACGCCTGTACTCCCAGTACTTGGGAGGCTAAGACAGGAGAATTGCAGGTTTGAAGAAACCAGTCCCAGCAATTTAGTGAAACCTTGTTTCAAAATTTAAAAATACAAAGGGCTGAATGTATAGCTCAGAAGTAGAATGCTCTTGGATTCAATCCCCAGTACCACAAAAATATGTAAATAAATAAAATAAAATAAAGACCCGTCACATACAGAAGCTAAAATAAAGACTAAAGAGGAGTTCCATGAAATAAGCTTTAATTTAATGCCTTTGCTTAAACCTTACATAATGTATGTCTCATTACTATCAGCTCCCCCTTAGAGTAGATGTTGACTGTCCTGCAGGTCAAATGAGGACTAGTGCTTGTTTATGTAAATAATGCATTATTGAAACAAATACCAGTACCTCTTTATGCCTTCTCTCCGGCCACTTTCACACTGAGGACAGCATTGTATAGGTACAACCGGGATCATACATACGGAGAGCCTGAAATATTTACTGTTTGGAACTTTTCAAATAATATTTGTTGACCCCTGCCTTAAATTACTTTTGCTGTTGTTCATCCTTAAAAAGTCCAGTAGATAAGTGAGACTAGATATAACCAGCAAAGTATAATTTCCTTAGAAATGGATTGTGTCTATGCATTGTTGCCAAATTAACCATTTTTAGGTTGCTTTTGAATCAAGTTTCAGTCACTCTAGCCAGTTATAGTTTAACACACCTGCAATTCCAGGTATTAAGGAGGCTGAGGCAGGATTATCATAAGGTGAAGGCCAGCCTGGGAAACAGTTCAACCCTGTCTCATAATAAAATAAAAATGGCGGGGAGTGCAGCTCAATGATAGAGCACTTGCCTAGCATGTGTAAGGCCCTGAGTTAAATCTCTAATACCACAAAAAAAAAAAAAAAAAAAATGTTCCAGTTACTCTAGAGTTGACGGATTCTACTCTGGTGTACTCTTTATTAGTTACTGAAACTGATGAGTATAAAACAATCAAATTGGAGTTCAGTTGTTTTAAACATATGAACTCAAATCACAAATAAGTTTCTGAATTTCCAGGTTGTTTTCAGCAGGGATTTTTCTGATATTGGCTGGTCTCCCCTAGACAAGAATTAATTGATTTGCTTAAGAAAGAAAAATATTGAGAAATGTTTCTGTGTTTTACAGAGCTTAAATCTGTTGGATGTTCGCTGCCTTGTCTCAATAGTAATTAAGCAATATGATGTGACAGATGTTTGAGAAACTCATGTACTAATTATACATCTCCATTTTTAACTTCTGAGCTGATGAAACTATTGGTCTTATTTTTTCCTGCCTCTGATAAAAACCAAAGGATAAGTAATAAGAATGCATACATATTTTTATTCACTGATGCTATGGTTTAAATGTATCCCCCAAAGTTTGTGCCTTGGAAATTCAATCCCAACACAACAGAATTGAGAGATGAGGCCTAAGAAGAGGTGATTACGTCTCCAAAGCTCCTCCCTCATGAAGAGATTCATGTCATTATCATAGGAATGGTTTGGTTATCACAAAAGTGAGCTTGTTATAAAAACAAGTTTGGCCCCTTTTTGCTTGCTTGCTCTCCCAAGCTCCTTCACCTTTCCACCTTCGACCACAGGGATGACACAGAAAAAAAGGCTCTGAGATGCAAGCACCTTGATATTAGACTTCCAACTCCTAGAACTGTGAGAAATAGGTTTAGTTTCTTATAAAATACTTAGTCTGTGACTTTCTGTTTTTGGGGGGTTTTTTAGTTTGGTTGGTTGGTTTTTTTTTTTTTTTTTGCGGTAATGGGGATTGAACTCAGGGGCACTCTACCTCCGAGCTACACCGTCAGCCCTATTTTTTATTCTTTATTTTGAAACCAGGTCTCACTAAGTTGTGGAGTTCCTCACTAGGTAGCTGAGGCTGGCCTTGAACTGGATCCTCTGGTCTCAGCCTCCCAAATGCTGGGATTACAAGTGTGTGCCACCACGCCCGGCTGACTTTCTGTTTTAACAACACAAAACAGATCGAGACAACTGATATGCAGCTCAAAAGGCTAAAAATTTATAATTCTACAAATACTATTTTCCCCTTGAATAACAATTTAAATGCATACTAGAAGAGTTCACTAAATTCTTTTGGAAACATCTACTTTTATCAAGTGCTGTCTTTCCAAGAAATGAGTTTCATAAATCTACTCTATGCTGCATCTATCAATTAAAAATTATTTAGTTTAGTCTTTGCTTTGCCTCCTTTAAGAGAATTACTTATTACTTAGTTTTTACGTACAAAAGCAAATCATTGATATGGAAGGCTTGAGCTCTATTCCTTTCAAATGTTGCCATTCCATATTGGAGTTAAATTTTTTTTAGTCTACACTTATATGGTGGTATTGCCATTGTTCTTTGTTGTTTCAGATTTCCTGCCCTTTAGAATTTTCTTTTTCATTATATTCTCTAATTCAGTTTTAAGGCTGTAAATAACATGCACATCTACACTATGATTTTCTGTAAGAGGATTGTGTGTTCTATTTTGCACCCTAGTGATTGTCAGCATTTCATCATCCTTGAATAGACTCATCACTATCCTCAGATAAGAGTCTACAATGATCCCTGAATCATAATATGTAGCTCCAAACCCATTATCTTAGTTTAGATTATTTTCTTCCTAAATGCATTGGCTCACTACCTTGTCCTTGTCTTCTCTAAGGATCATTTTTCAAGTATTTGTCCAATAATGTAGCTTCACAAAAACTTCCTGCATTTTATCCCTATCAGTCTGACATTTATTAGCCCAAAGAGCTTAGTTAGGGTCATTGGCAGATTTGGGAATTTGATTGTGAACACTTCCTTTTCCACACAGTTTACATTAATAAGACCAGTCTCTGAGTCAATCCCTGATTGACTAAATATTTGAATAGATCCTTCAAATAAAACAATTATGGAGAAGAATTAAGCTTACACTCGTTATTTCAATGTATAACACAGTTTTCAATCAATGTTATTTAGAAAATGAATGAATTAAGTCAATTGTTGTAGAAGGTGAAACAGTAGCTAAAGGGGCCTTTAAACAGTCACAGTGAGACCCTGGAGGAAACTACTATCCTCCTTAACAAGAGGCAAAGGACAAAATATATCCACAGTGTGAAACTTAGATTCATCTTGAAGATTCCCTTACTCATAAGCCATTACCAGGATGGACAATGTGAATTCTATTGTCCTTTAACACTAAGGATCAATTGCGAATACCAAGTCTTCTGGAACTTAAAGTACTCATTCCATCAAGAAAGGTTCTGTTCAGTTCCCACCACTTAATAACATAAGTTTCCACACTTAGCTTCCTCCCTGGGAACTCTTTTCAAAGTCAGAGCAATATAAAGAAAATCTTGACCAGATGACTAGAGAGAGAAGATAGAGACAGAGAGACAGAAGGATTGAGAGGGAGAAATAGGAAGATTTTGTATATGTGTACGTATATCATTTGTAAATAACTATATTCAAAAAGGAAAAGGCTGTCAGTAAATGTTAAACCATGTTCCTATGGTTTAAAGGTAAAACAATGTTCAAGTGGGAATAATAAATAACATGTAAATATAAAGACATGCAGATATGTCTGACAACTCTGGAATTTTTTTTTTTTTTTTGCGGTACTGGGGATTAAACTCAGGGGCATTCTACCTCCGAGCTATACCCCCAGCCCTATTTTTTATTCTTTATTTTGAAACCGAGTCTCACTAAGTTGCGGAGTGCCTCACGAGGTAGCTGAGGCTGGCCGCGAACCCGGATCCTCCAGTCTCAGCCTCCCGAATGCTGGGATTACAAGTGTGCGCCACCGCGAACTCTGGAATTTGAAAGAATTCCTAACAATTTAACTTGGCTTTATGAAAAAGTAAACAATTATTAAGCCATACTAAGTCAACAGGTAAAGCACGTATTGATGGGATAAATGTTCCTTTGGATATTTTCTGGATCACACTTGAAACAGAGGTTTCTGGGCCTTAAGCCACATCCTCTCAATCCCCTTGGGTTTTAGTCAGATGCCATGTGAGTGACAAGCTTCCTTACCCCTCACAGGCCTCTACCCCTATCATCAACCTTTCTTTAGTCTGTTTGCAGAAAAGGCAGCCCAGAAGTTGAGGTAGACAACTCTCCCAAAAGAAATCCTCCATAATTTATGGAAAGTCAGTAGCAAATGACTTGGCCTCCTGGTCTCCCTGAGTCCTGATCCTTTGAATGGATAATTCTTAGGAGATTCAACATTGTTCCTCAGAGGATCCACCATAAGAATGAGCTTCATGTGTACCTGCCCACCCACCAATGCAATGGCCTCACCTTCCTCATTTCTAGCCATGATGATCCCTCCTCATCACTACCAAGTAAACTAACATATTCCAAAATTTTTGTCTCAAACTCTGCTTTAAGGGAACTGGAACTAACACTGTGTCTGTATATCAATATACTTATGGTTGAATGTGCTGGTCAGCTTTCTTTTACTATGACAAAATACCTGAGAAAACCAACTTAAAATAGGAAAGATTTTTGGCTCAAAAGTTTCAGAGGTTTCAAATCTGTGGTCAGCTAGCTCCATCATTTCTGGACTGTGGTGAGACAGTGTGGTGGAGCAAAGCTGCTCACTTCATGGCAGTTGGGAAACATACAGAGAAGAAGGGCTGGGGACAAGGTATAGTCCCTAAGAGCATATCCCAAGGCACCTACACCCTTCAACTAGGTCATACCTCCTAAAGTTTCCACCACCTACCAATAGTCCACTCAACTTATGGACCTCATAATCTAATTACTTCCTAAAAGAACCACCTCTGAACACTGCTGCATTGGGGGCCAAGCCTTCAGCACAGGAGCCTTGGGAACACCCTAGATCAAAACAATAACACTGAAAATTCTGTTTCACCACCTGAAAAAGGAAAATTAGCAGAATAGTATTTAGCAATGGTAACCATGGGCAGCATGAATGTTATTGACAAATAAAGAAAGAGAACTTCAGCTCATTAAGAATGATTTGGAAAAGATTAAAGATAGTGGATCAGAGGAAGACAGTGTGTCTTGGGGACTCTGAGACTTGGGACTCAACCAGTGGGAAGACTGCTTATTGGCAAGGGAAGGAAAGCAGTCAGAACTTAACAGAAGAAAGACAGTTAAAATATGGTGGAATTGGACACAGCACAGAGAGCAGAGGACTGAAAGGAGTTCTGTACTTCTCGCCTGATGAGTGGAGAACAGAGGCAGCGCCATCACGGTAGGCCCATGTGGGGCTGGCAGCTGCTGAGACCGGCAGCTCTCAGAAAACAACTCCAGCTCTCAGAAAAGAAAGAATCAGCAGAATCTTGTCTAGCTAGTGACTACAGATCATCATCAAAAGTAGTCATACTCTTCTCTCTATGCTTGAATACCTGAAGACTCGATTCCTCAGACTGCCAAGCCAGACTCATCTCTGCCTGCAGGAACCCAAGGAACCCAAGAGGCACTCATCAAGACCGAAAGTCAACAAATCATCCTAACAGGAGCCTTCTCTGGGTGGCCACAGGGACTTGGGTGGGAAAAAACAGAACCGCAGTCATTGAGTTTGCAAATCATCCCTGCAGAGGTGGGGGTGGGGGCTATAGTTAGGATGGCCACACTCCTGTAAGGCTTCCAGCAATCACCACAGGATTGCCAGCCATGGTGTCAGTGTGGTGAAATAACTGAGCCATACTCATGCAGGGTGGTGTTTGGGCACTAGAAGCACCAAGGCAAAATGTCAACAAGGTCTCACATGATCACCGCCACCCACAGCAGCAGTGGTGTCCCTGGGGCTAAATAACTGAGCCACCCAAGCTTCAGACTCAAGAGTATAATCTCTCCCCATTAGCACTTTGGCCCTGAAAGCATGGAGGTGAGGGGCTAGTAGGGGTTCATGTGATCGCAGCAATAGACTGAATTCAACACTCTCTTCACCAGCAGAGTTTGGGCCTGGTGTGCATGCATGCTGGCGACTGACAGCTCCATGTGATCACAACCAGAAGATGAGTGGTGGTATCCCTGGGACATCAAAGCTCAGCCAGTCAGGCCACAAGTTTGGAACATAGTAGTGTCTGGCTCAGCAGGGCACAGCAACCAATCAGAGACTCCTATTTGCTTACACTAAGAACTGTATCTTGTTAAAGAGGCTCTGGGGGACAAACTCAAAAGTTTGATTGTATGAGACAGATTGGTAGAGACAAATAAATACCCCCAGCATAGACCTTATTATAAAGAGAGAACAAATAGACACAAGACTCTCACACAAAGAGGAGGAAGATGTCAAGGCAACAGAAAAACAAACCTGAGAACTCTGAAAATATGAGAATGAAAACCAGTGAGAAAACAATAAGCTCCCACAACTCAAAAACAAGGGAGACCACCAATACTGAGCTACAGGAAATGCCAGAAGAATTCAGAATTTTGATTTTCAATATGATAAAAAATGAAGTCATCAAAAGTGTACAGGGAATGAAATAATATATGAATAGAGAAATTGAGGCCCTAAGTAAGAACCAAAAACAGGCTTTGAGTGAAATGAAGGAGTCAATAAATGAATTAAAGGCCTCAATAGAAACCACCTCTGGTAAGTTACACAACATGAAAAATGGAGTATCAGTCTTTTAGAAGACAGCTTATTCAAAACTGACCACTCTGTCAACAATATAAAGAAGACAATACAACATGACCAGAATATCCAAGAAATATGGGATAATATGAAATGACCTAACTAATGGATAATAAGCATTGAAGAAGGTCTAGAAGCATAAACCAAGGGTATCAGAAACCTCTTCAGAGAAATAATATCAGAGAATTTATCAAATATAGAAAAAGAGTTGGAAAGCCGGGCGTGGTGGCGCACGCTTGTAATCCCAGCATTTGGGAAGCTGAGACCGGAGGATCCGGGTTCGCGACCAGCCTCAGCTTCCTAGTGAGGCACTCTGCAACTTAGTGAGACCCAGTTTCAAAAATAAAGAATAAAAAATAGGGCTGGGGGTATAGCTTGGAGGTAGAATGCCCCTGGGTTCCACCTCTAGTACCACAAAAAAAAAAAAAAAAAGAAAAAAGAAAAGAAAAAGAGTTGGACATCTACATACAGGAGACATTCAGAACAACAAGGCAATATCAAAGAAGAACTTCCCCATGAAACATAATAATCCAAATGGCTAAATAGAGGTCAAGGAAAGAATGTGAGTGTGTGTGTGTGTGTGTGTGTGTGTGTGTGTGTGTGTGTGTGTACTGGATATGGAATTCAGGGGCCTTAAACCTCTGGGGCTAAACTTCTGACCTTTTTTTTTTTAATTTGGAAAAAAAGGTCTCACTAAGTTATTGACATTCTTACTAAGTTGCTGAGGCTGACTTCAAACTTGCAACCTTCCTGTGTCAGGAAAATGCTTGAAAATCTACTATAGTGGGCAGACATTAGACAGCTGAAAATATACACAGGGATCCAAGAGGACTGTAAAGGTCAAGTGTGTTCTGTACTTATATACTCGCATGGGGTATTTTTGTTTTATTTTAGCCTGTTTTTGTTCTATATTGCTTTGTTTTAATTTTTGCTTGTTTGTTTGATTGGATAGCTGGTTGTTTTGTTACTTTCTATTTGTTTGTCTGCTCTCTTCCTCATCCCTTTTAAAGCATCCCTCTCTCTCTTTCCTAACTATATTCTTCCCTTCAAAACTCATTTTTCTCGTCTCTTTTTTTTTGTCCTATATTAAGTCCATGACAAACAGAAGCTTAAAGAATTTTGCCTTTCAAACCAGCACTAGAGAAAATACTCAGAGATTAACTACAAAGAAGAACAAACAAATAAATTTCAGAACCAGAGAAACAATATTTCCAGGAAGCAAAGAACAAACACTAACTCAAAGAGAAGTTAAAACTCAAAATGTTAGGAATTAAAAATCATCTGTCAATAATCACACTGAATATAAATGGCCTCACTCCTCAATAAAGAGACACAAGGTGGTAAAATGGATTAAACCCCAGAATCCATCTATATGCTGCCTGCAAGAAACACTCCTTAAAAGTAAAGATTCTCACAAATGAAAGGTGAAGGGCTGGAGCAACGTAATCCATGCCAATGGAACATGAAGACAAGCAGGAGTAGCAACTATGATATCAGACAAATTTGACTTCAAGCCTAAGCTTATCAGAAGAGATAAAGCAGGTTATTTCTTATTGGTAAAAGAAACAATTCAGTAAGAGGAAATAACAATAGTCAACATTTATGCTCCAAACATAGGAGCAGCCACTTTCGTAAAACAAACTCTTCAAGATATAAAGTCATGCATAGATCCCAATACAATAATAATACTGGGAGACTTCAATACTCCTCTCACATCACTAGACTGATCTTCTAGAAAAAATGTCAGTAAAGATGCCTCAGACCTAAAGAACACCATAAATCAAGTGGATCTATTAGACACTACAGAATATTTCATACAACTACAGCTGAATTCACATTTTTCTCAGCTCCCCACAAAACCTTCTCCAAAATAGACCACATCCTGGGCCACAAAGCAAGCACTAGAAAATTCAAAAAATGTGACATGATCCCCTGCATCTTTTCAGACCACAATGGAATGAAACTAGAAATCAACTGTAAGAAGACCCAGAGTAACCACAAAGACACCTGGAGACTGAACACCACACTACTGAACGAGGAATGCATCATAGAAGAAGAAATGGGAGAAATTTAAAAATTCCTAGAAACAAATAGAAATGAGACACAATGTATCAAAACCTCTGAGATACCTTGAAGGCAGTATTAAGAGGAACATTTATAGCACTGAGTGCCCACATAAGAAGAACAGAAAATCACCAAATAAATGACCTAAAGATACAGCTCAAAGCCCTTGAAAAACAGGAACAGTCTAACCCCTAAGCCAATAGAAGACAGGAAATTATTAAAATCAGAGCAGAAACTAATGAAGTAGAGAATAAAAATCAATACAAAAAAATCAACAAAACCAAAAGCTGGTTGCTTGAAAAAACAAACAAGATAAGTAAACCACTAGCCAACCTAACCAAAAGAAAGAGAGAATCAACCCAAATTACTAAAATAAGAGATGAAAAGGGTGATATTACCACTGACAGTGTGGTAATCTAGAAGATCATCAGAAACTACCTTGAAAAACTATACTCCAACAAAATGGAAAATCTAGAAGAAGAAATTGACAAATTTCTAGGCACATACAATTTTTCTAAATTCAGTTAAGAAGATATAGAAAACTTAAAGTGACCAATAGCAATCAAAGAGATAGAAGCAGCAATAGTTTGTCATCAAACAGAACCCAGGACCAGATGGTTTTCTAAGTGAATTTTATAAAAACTTTATAGAAGAGCTAATCCCTATACTTTTTAATCTATTCCACAAAATAGAAAGAAACAGGACAATCCCAAATACATTCTATGAAGTCAACATCACATTAATACCAAAGCCAAATAAAGACAGCTCAAGAAAAGAAAACTATAGGCTTCTATCATTGATGAACTTAGATGCAAAACTGATAAACAAAATACTAGTGTTGCACATTCAAAATCACATCAAGGAAATTATACACCATGACCAAGTCAGGTTCATTCCAGGGGTGCAAGGCTGGTTCAACATACAAAACATAATCCATGTAATTCACCAGATAAACAGAATCAAGGACAAAACTCACATGATCATGTCAATAGACGATGAAAAAGCATTTGATAAAATCCAACACCCATTCAACTAAAAGCACTGCAGAGAATTGGAATAGAAGGAACATCCTCAACATCATAAAGGCAATATATAATGGTCCCACAGGCAACATCATATTAAACAGGGAAAAACTGTAAGAGTTCCCACTAAAAACATAAACAAGACAAAGATGTCCATTATCACAACTTCTGTTCAATACTTGAGACTCTAGCTAGAGCAATAAAGCAAGAGAAGAAAATCAAAGGCATAAAAATAGGAAAAGAAGAACTAAAACAATCCCTATTTGCAGATGACATGATACTATACATAGAAGACCCAACCAACTCAAGCAAAAGACTTATATAACTGATGAACAAATTCAGCAAAGTGTCTGGATATAAAATCAATCTTAAAAAATCAGAAGCTTACCTTTATGCCAACCATAAATTCACAGAAAAAGAAATCACCCCCAAAAATAAAATACTTAGGAAAAAAACCTCTACAGGGAAAACTATAAAACATTGAAAAAAGAAATTGAAGAAGTCTTTAGAAGATGGAAAGATCTTCCATGCTCCTGGATAGGAAGAATAAATATCATCAAAATGGCCATTTTCCCAAAAGTAATCTACAGATTCAATGCAATATCCATTAAATTATCAAAGTCATTCCTCACAAACATAGAAAAATCAGTCCTTGATTCATTTGGAACAACAAAAAACCCAAAATAGCCAATGTAGTTCTCAGCAATAAGAACCATGCAGGAGGCATCACAATACCTGACTTCAAACTATTTTATAAAGCCACAGTAATAAAAACAGCATGGTATTGGCTCAAAAACAGACACATAGACCAATGGAGCAGAACAGAAGACTGAGAAACAAATCCGCACACTTACAGTAAATTGATAAAGGAGCCAAAAAACATACACTGGAAAAAAGATAGTCTCTTCAACAAATGGTGTTGGCAAAACAGATTAACCATATGCAGAAAAATGAAAATAAACCCCACTTTCTCACCCTGTCCAAGAGTTGATTCAAGATAGATCAAGGACCTGGAAGTCAGGCCAGAGACCTTGAAGCTACTTGAAGAGAGCAGAGGTCCAACAAGACCTCCAAAGCACAAGCAACTGAAAGGAAGAACAATACATGGTATTTCATTAAACTGAAGAGCTTCTGTCAAGCAAAGGAAACTATAAAGAACCTCCACAGAGCCAACAGAATGGGATAAAATTTTTGTCAACTACTCCGATAGAGGACTAATATCAATAATATACAGAAAACTCAAGAAACTCACAGCTAAGAAAACAATGAAATCAAAAAGTGGCAAGTGATCTGAATAGACACTTCACAAAAGACGAAATACAAATGGACAATAAATGTAAGAGAAAATATTCGGCATCATTAGCAATCAGAAGGATGTAAATCAAAACTACTCTGAGATTCCACTTAACCCCTAGTAGAATGGCAATCATTAAAAACACAAACAACAAGTGCTGGTGAGGATATAGAGAAGTGAGAACCCTAATACATTGTTGGTGGGATTGCAGATTAGTGGAATCACTTTGGAAAACAGTATGGAGGATCCTTAGACGAATGGGAATGAACCTACCAGACAATCCAGCTATACCACTTCTGGGTATCTACCCAAAAGAATGGAAACCAAACTACCAGACTAATGCATGTGTATCTGTGTTTATAGCCACAAAATTCACAATTGCTAAACTATGGGACCAGCCAAGATGTCCATCAACAGATGAATAGATTACAAAACTATGGGATATGTACACAATGGAATTTTACTCAGCCATAAAGAAGAACAAAAGCATGTCTTTTTGCAGGGAAATGTATGGAACAGGAAAACAGTATGTTAAGTGAGATTAGTCAGTCACAAAAAGTAAAAAATTGCATGCTCTCCCTAATATTTGGAATCTAGGGAGAAAGCAGGTCATAAGAGGGACTCCAAATGAAGAAGGAGATATCTTTGATGAGCAAAGAAGCATATCAAAGTCAATCACTAAACCAAACATGATAAAGAGGAGGAAGGGGGAGGGAAAGGGGCAGGAATTGAGAAAGGGTTAAAAGAGAGATGTGTGCATGTATGCCTCTACCAGCATGACCTAACAAAGATGTATGACTACAATGAACCAATAAAAAAATATTAAATAAATACATGAAAAAATATTCAACATCATTATCAATCAGGGAGATATAAATCAAAACTAAACTGAGAGTCCATCTAACCCCTGTAAAATGGCAATCATCAAGAAGACAAAAAACAAATGCTGGCGAGGATGTCGGGAAATTGGAACTCTTCTACTCTGTTGGTGGGATTGCAAATTCATTCATTCATTGGCTATGGAGATCATTGTGGAGATTCCTCAGAAAATTGGGACTGGATCCACTATATGATCCATCTATACCACTCCTGGGTATCTTTCCAAAGGGACTGAAATCAGAGAATTACAGTAATATAAGCATACACATGTTCATAGCAGCACAATTCACAATAACCAAATTTGGAACCAACCAAGGTATCCATCAACAGATGAGTGGATTACAAAATTGTGGAATATGCACAGAATGGAATTTTACCCAGCAATAAAGAACAAAATAATGTCATTTGCAGGAAAATAGATGTACCTGGAGAACATTATATTAAGTGAGATTAGTGGGAGAATATCCTCTTGGATATGGAAGGGAACGTCAAAGTCAGTGTCTTTGGACTGAGCTGCCACTTCACCATTGAGCTGACCACCATCTGCCATACTCCATGCTACTGTGTCCCAGACATCAACCAGGGCCAAAGATATGGCCCTGAGATAGACGTCTGGGGCCTACGTGTCACCATTGTAGGCTGCCTTTTGTTCGTTGGCACCACCTTGGGGCAGCTGCCTGAGCAGGTGATGCAGGGAAGGTACTTGGTGCCTCCTCACATTTCTGCCCAGGAGTAAACCCTCATCAATTGCTTATTGAATTTTGACCCAACTCTGAGACTCACGGCCCCCGAAATCCTGATGTACCCATAGCTGAGACAGGGTAAGGAGCTTCCACCTCCTACCTAGCTGCTTCCCAAGTGCCAGAACCCGGCAATCCTGAGTGTGATGGGTCACCTGGGTTATGACCCACACCAGACCTGGCTATCAATAGTGAACAGGACGTTTGAAAAGCTATGGCTATGTACCTGCTGTTTCAACACAAGGTGAGCTACCAGGAAGGGTTCGAGCATTGGGGTGTGATGCCACCCCCAACCCCTAGCAGGTCCTTCATCCTTCCCTCTGCCACCTAGGAGGAGATCCAGTCAGCTCGACCTTTCCACCTTCTGGTTTGCGCCCTCTAAGTATCCACCAGCCAAGGAAGACCTGCAGTATGGGCAGAAGGGTGGCAGAAGGACCAGCCTGCCTGCCATTCCCCTGAGCTGTCCCCTGAAGAGCACTCCCTCTCTCAGCGTAGCCCCCCAGCATGGCCCTGAGATACCCTAGGCCAGCCCCTGCAAGAGCAGCAGCACAGGGGAGGCAGAGGGAAGCTGGTCCTCCCAGGGACCAACAGAAAAGTCCTCCCCCTGTGCCCTGCAACCCCATCAGGCAGCCACCTCCAGTGCCCTTGAGGACAGGAAAAGCTGGGGGCAGGTCACCAGGAGGATATTTCCCCAGCGGCATCCTCTACACCTGGATTCAACAAAGTCATTCCAGAGAGAGGCGGGCAGAGGCGCCCTGGATTATTCAAAAACAAAATTGCTTCAGAGAAACCAGACAAACGAGGTGGATGAAACCAATTCCCTGGATCCTGACTTTGGACAGAGTGAACTCAGCTGCTGGACGAGGGCTTCTCCACACAGATTCCAGTGGAAAGGCCCCTGCCTGGGAGAAACCAGAGACTTTTCCCCAGGAAACTCTCCTTGTCCCTGAGATAAGTCTTAATAAACTATTTTTCTTATAATAAAAGTGAGGTTTTTGTTTGCAGTACCAGGGATTGAACCCAGGGGCATACACCTCCAGCCCTATTTTTTATTCTGAAACAGGTTCTCACTAAGTTGCAGAGGACCTCACGAAGTAGTGAAGTAGCTGATGCTGGCCGAATATCCAATCCTCCAGTCTCAGCCTCCCAAGTACTGGGATTACAAGAGATGCTTTTTTTTCTTTTTTTTTTTTTTTTTTGCGGTACTGGGGATTGAACTCAGGGGCATTCTACCTCCGAGCTATACCCCCAGCCCTATTTTTTTATTCTTTATTTTGAAACCGAGTCTCACTAAGTTGCAGAGTGCCTCACTAGGTAGCTGAGGCTGGCCGCGAACCCGGATCCTCCGGTCTCAGCCTCCCGAATGCTGGGATTACAAGC
>PVLC010000528.1:187738-204723 GCA_004027655.1 Graphiurus murinus | reverse complement strand
GTACTAGGGATTGAACTCAGGGGCATTCTACCTCCGAGCTATACCCCCAGCCCTATTTTTTATTCTTTATTTTGAAACAGGGTCTCACTAAGTTGCAGAGGACCTCACTAGGTAGCTGAGGCTGGCCGCGAACCTGCGATCCTCCTGGCTCAGCCTCCCAAATGCTGGGATTACAAGCGTGCGCCACCACGCCCGGCTTCCTCATCCTCTTTTTCAATGTCAGGTCCTTAACATGCTACAGAACAGTAACACCGCCTTAAGGTGCTGTGTCGCGTTGAGGCATGGCACTGCCGGTTTATTTTGATTGCCATGTAGGATTCTACTCTTGGAACACACCCCACTTGTTTACTAGCTCTACTGTTGACAGACATTTGGGTTATTTCCATGTTGGGCAATTACAAACAATGCTGCTATGAGTATTTTTAATCATATAGCCTGGTGCTATAAGCTGTGTTTCTGAAAAGACCTGGGAGTGCAATTGTGGTGGTACAGAATGTGTACCTTCACTTTTTTTTTATTGTTGTTGTTGTTTGTTTGTCTTTGTTTTTGTGTACTGGGGATTGAACTCAGGGGTATTCTACCTACAAGCTATAACCCTACCCCTTTTTAATTTCTGTTTTGAAACAGGGAGTCTCATTAGTTTGCTGAGAGTCTTGCTAAGTTGCTAAGGCTGGTCTCAAATCTGAGATCCTCCTGTCTCAGCCTCCCAAATACTGGGATTACAAACATGCACTACCATACCAGCCTATGTACCTTCACTTTTACTAAGTATTGCCAATTTTTTTTTCCAAGCACATTTTTTTTCTGTAGTTTTTTTGCGCTGCCTTACTTAACTAATATAGGAAGAATTTTAAGTTATTTTTCACATTATTCTTAATTATTTTTGTTATGGTTTGGGTCTAGAATGTCCCCTAAAAGGGACATGTGTTGAAAGCATGTCCCCAATGCAGCAAAGTTCAGAGGCGGAGCGGGGCTAGAGGACATAGGTCACTGGGGGCGTGGCCTTGGAAACTATATATGTCCCTGGCTATTCTCTCTCTCCCTTCTTCTTCTTCTTCTTCTTCTTCTTCTTCTTCTTCTTCTTCTTCTTCTTCTCTCTCTCTCTCTCTCTCTCTCTCTCTCTCTCTCTCTCTCTCTCTCTCTCTCTCTTTCCAACTGCCATTATATGAGGGCAATCTCCCTCCACCACACGCCCTGCCACCATGCTGGTCGACCATGGACTGGAACCTCTGAAACAGTATGCTCCAACAAACCTTTCTCCCACTAAGTTGTGCTTGTCAGGTATTTTGGTCACCATGACGGCGAGGCTGACTAAAACCTTTCTATTACATCCCAGTTCCTTCATTCTATCATTCATTCGACAAATGTAATAAGCTTTCACTGCCTGCCTGACACAATGCTAGGTGCTGGGCTTATAGCTATGAATAAAATAAGCAAGTATCTTCAATCCTAAATAGCTAACATTCTAAAAGAGAAACCATCACAAATAAATAATGCCTTTTAAGAACTATAGCAGATATAGAATCTATAAAGAACTAAAAAGAATACTGGATTTAAATTAAATACTTGATCTAAAAATAGGCAAAGAATCTAGACAATTCTCCAAAGAAGATATACAAATGTCATAACCACATGAAAAAGATGTTCAGCACCACTAATCAACAGGGAAATGCAAATTGAAACTACAGTAAAATCTCACTTTCGTTAGGGTGACTGCTTTGGGAAGGGGAGAACAGAATAAAACAAGTACTGATGAGGATGTGAAGACATTGGAACCCTGGTGCACTCTTAGTGGGAGTGTAAAATGTTGCCGCCACTATGAAAACAGGACTGCAGTTCCTCAAACACTAAAAATAGAATTACCATGTGTTCCAGCATTCCACTTCTGGATAAGTCCCCGGAAGAAATGAAAACAGGATCTTGAAGAGATTGTTGTGCTCCCAACAATCGTTTATAGCAGCGTTATTCACAACAGCCAAAAGGTGGAAGCGACCTGAGAGTCCGCCGGTGGGTGAATGGATGAACAACCTCGGGGTGTACAGTCAACTCGGCCATTCACTGGGACGGAGAAAAGGAATTCCGCCCCGTGCTGCAACATGGGTGAACCTGGAGGACAGGATGCTTGGTGAAGCAAGCCAGAAACAAAGAGACAGATGTTACTGGATCCCACTTATATAAGTAGTCAAGTTCTCAAAGACAGAAAGTGGAATGGTGGCTGCCAGAGGCTGGGGAGTTATGGTTTTAGGGGTACAGGGTTTCAGTTCTGTAAGATGACAACCGTTCTAGAGGGGGATGGTGGCCATGGCTGTGAAACAATGTGAATCTACTTAATACCACTAAACTGTATGCTTAAAAATGGTTAAGAAGCTGGCAGTGGTGGCACACACCTGTATGTGGGAGGCTGAGATGGGAGGACCACGGGTTCAAGAACAGCCTCAGTAATGTGGCAAGACTCTCAGCAACCTAGTGAGACTCTATTTCAAAACAGAAAAATAAAGAAAGGCCTAGTGGTCTAGCTCAGTGTTGAATGCCAGTACCACAAAAAATAAAAATAATTAAGATACATTTTATGTAATATATATATTTAATGACACTGTTTAAACTTTATAGGTATCTAGAAATATAGATACATATATGGAGATATACACCACATAGATACATACTAGACATATATGTCAGACATAAGCAAATAAAAGGAGGAAAGTAGGGAAGATAGTGAGGGGGTTAAGTCTTAGATGGAATGACCTAAGAAGGCCTCCTTGAGAAGGAGATATTTGAGCAGAGACCTGGAGGAGGAATGGTTTGGGGGGAGGAGGGCTTCCAGGTAGGTATAGCGAGTGCAAAGGCCCTGAGATAGAAGTGTACCTGGAGTGTTGGTGGGCTGGAGTTGAGCAAGTGAGGGAAAGATAAGATCATAGGAGAAAGGGGAGGTGGGGAGGGAAGGGCAGGGGCTCCCAGAAAGAGCAGGGTGCTGGGAGTCTGAGCACGCTGTGAATCACAAATCGCAACCCCTCTTGGCTGTAGAGTCTTTAACCATAAAATAAGAATAACAGCATCTGCCCTGCATCTTGTAGAGTTATCAAGAGGATCAAACCAAGGAAACTGGGAATATAAGGTGTCATGAAATAAAATATTTATTAATTGAAAATGCATAAACCTTGATCCTAGTCATTTTCTACTATATCCCAAAATGTGGTGCATGGACCTCCTTCATTAGGACTACCTGGGGTTGCTTAATAAAATGCTGAAGTCTGGCAGGGCGTGGTGGTGCATGCCTGTAATCCCAGTAATTGGGAGGCTAAGACAGGAGGATCACAGGTTCCAGGCCAGCCTCAGCAACTTAGCAAGGCCCTCAGCAACTTAGTGAAACCCCGTTTCAAAATTAAAAAAAAAATAGGGCTGGGGGTATAACTCAGAGGTAGAATGGCCCGGGGTTCAATCCCCAGTACTACAAAAATTTTAAAATAAATAAATAAAATACTGAAGTCTGAGTCCAACCCAATCTCCTACCCAGCCCCCAACCAACCAAGAAATTCTTACATACAATGAAGTTTGGAGTCACTGGTCCAGAAACCAAGTTTAATGGAATAGAAAAGGGGGTAAAAGATAATGATTTAAGCACCCCTAGCATTCAGATAGGTGCTAACCTATAATATAAACGATGGACCTAATTCATCATGTTTAAATTTCCCCAATGCAATGGTACATTGCATTCCACTAAAAATAACTAGTTAAGACCACTGATCAGAATTTTAATGTGAATTTTTACGTGCATCCCCTCTGAAGGGATATTTCAACTCAGAGTTATTGTTTCTAAAAATGAATTCCCAATTTTCCTTGTATGTGCGTGCTGTGCTCCAGGACACCCAGCTTTGGCTTTTCCTTGCTGCTCTGCTAAGTGCCACAAAGCTCAGGGCTCACCCCTTCTCTGCCAGCATCTCAGATCCGGCTCCTGCCCCACATCCATCCATCACCAGGGCCCGAGGACAGCCCGTCCTGGTTGAAAGCAGGCCCTGATGCTGTCCCTGCATATCAACTCAGCAGGGTTCAGATGCTTCCCTGTCCAGATGGCAAGTGGGACTTCCTGAACCTTTGGCCTGCCATCTCTTTAACCCAGACAATAGGCCCACCAGCTGGTCACCCAATCCCAGAGTTTTCAGCTGGGCATTTTTCCATCCACTCGGGAGACAATAAGCCTTGTGGACACACAGGTGCTCCGGAGGCCATTTGGAACAAGTGGAGTTCATGGAAGAGGAAGCGGCCAGGGGGAGACTAAAAATGCCCACAGCACGTGGGGATTTGTTCCTTGTACTATAGACACCACTCGTTTCCTTCTCTGATCTGTGCTCCAACGTGAACTACCCAGGAATTTCTCTCCAAGGAAATACACACACACACACACACACACACACACACACACACACACACACACACACTCTCATACACAGAGTCAACTGCTGTTAGGTGCAAAGAGGCAGCCCTTGGCTCCCCTATTACTGAGCATTTCATTGGTCCCTAGAAATGAGTTGGAACAATGGGCGTGGTGGCATATGCCTGTAATCCCAGTACATGGGAGACTGTGACAAGAGGATTGCAGGTTCAAGGCCAGCCTCAGCAACATAGTGAAATCCTGTTTCAAAATAAAGAATAAAAAGTGTTGGGGTATAGCTCAGAGATAGAATGCCCCTGGGTTCAGTGCTCAGTATATGAAGAAGGAGAAACAGGAGGAGGAAGAGGAGGAGGAGGAGGAGAAAGAAAAAATGCACAGAGATGCTGTGTGCAAAACCTGGAAACCTGGAGCCTGGGGTAGCCTATAGGAGAGCCACACCCCTAACCCCCAAGACACAGAAACCTTGATAAAGGTGTGGAGCACCTGCTTCTAAGGTTCTCTGGATGTCTGTGACAGGATACACACACACTTTACTCTTTTTATAACTTCCCTGGATTCCCCATGCACCCCCTTCCATCTGTTCTCCCCGCTTAGAATGCTCTTCCTCTTCCTATCTAAGGCTATCCTTCCTCATGGCTCACCTCCTCCATGCAGTCTTCTCAGACCACCCAAGGCCTCACTGACCTCCTCCAGCCCTGAGAGCTCCTGGGAATCATCTTCCTTGTATTATTCCATGCATGTGACTCTAACATCCCAACTGGGCTGTGTAGCAGGCGCCGCGCCTGGGGGTCCTTGATTATTCCACCTCACTACCTGGCCCAAGGTTGCGCCCCAGGGGCTGCCTAATGAACGCCTGCTGACTCATTAGCAGGGACGGGGAACTCATCTTCAAAAACTGAGTTGAAGTAAACAATATGCTTGCTGAAAAATAAGATACCACCTGAATGAACAATGAGAAACAAGCTCTGGCAAAACAAGACAGTGGGATTATTCCATCATTCTGAGCCTTAAAAAGTGGGAGAGAGCACAACAAAAGTTCCCGGTGACATCAGCTTTGGCAGTCCTTGATGGAAAGTGACTTTGCCAGAGCCCCGCTCCCTCCTTCAGTGGGAACACTTTCCATTAACGCTATTAACCTGGCCTAGCAGTCAGGGCAGAGCTGGCTGGGCCAGCCGTGCTCTCTTCCAATTGCTGAATCATCTGCATCTCCTTTGCCCTTCCGAATGCCTTCAAGAATCAGAAGCAGCAAAGGAGGGAGAGACAGAGAGAGAAGCTTAGAACATTGTGAATGCTAACAAGCCGGTGGTAAGAATGATCTAGTCCCCTTTCCTTCCATCTCTGGGAACTCTTTCCATTAAAAGCATTTCCCCACCCCAGTCAGGTTTTAGACGTCTTGTCTCCTCAACCCCAAAGGAAAATCCCCAGTGCTTTTGTCCTCCAACCACATACCATAAACGATTTCCTTCTAAGGGAGGAAAATCACTTTTTTCAGGCTTACAGCTCGATACATTGGCATCAACCAAGAAACTCCAGTAACACCCTGACCTTGAGGAAGCCCGCTGGAAGATCAGAGGCCTGGCCAGCCACCCCGACTCAACATGATCTGAAGGTGTGAAAAGACACCAGGCTTGGAGATGTGGAAAAAAGACCACGGAGAAGGAAGTAAAACTCAGACTAACCAGGAAGTAGGCAAATTCAGGCTCCTCTGAGCTGGAAAATTAGAGCCAGGGGAATTCTATTATTAGAAGAGGCTCAGCAACCCCTGCTCTCCAGGGGAGGGGCAGGTTGCAAAGAAGGCTGCACTGCCCTCTATTGGGGATCTATCTGCATGCAGCTTAGAGCTTTCCCTGGTCATTTCAGTCACCCCACCATCCCTGGGAGCTATCATTATCTGGAAAAAAACAAAAACTTAGACCAGAGAAGTCAAGTAACTTTTCCAAGGCCATACAGCTAGGAAATGGCCTAAGCAAGAATATTAGCCCAGGGACTAATGGCTTTTAATGTTCATTTTCTTGTCATTCATCTCCATAATCTTTCCTTATCAGACTCACACAGCTTCAGGCTCTAAGGCTATGGCAGCCAGCTGTCTCTAGCAGCATGGGTCTCAAAGCTGCCTGCATACTAGAAGGTTCTTTCCTATACCCTCCAGAAAGAACAGTCCTGCTAACACCTTGAACTTGAGTCCAGTGAGATTGATTTTGGACTATTCAACCTCCAGATCTATAATGGTTAAATACAGAATGGCCCCTTCAAGAGCTCATGGATTGGTGCTTGGAGTTGATATAGTCAAGTCTGGAGGGTTGTAATACCAGTCATGGATAAATCCATTGTGATGGATTTACCTGGTATCCGGTAGGCTGGTAGGGTGTGGCTGGAGGTGGGTCTCTGGGGATGCAGCCTGGGGGATTATATTTGGTACCTCCTCCCCTTGGGCTCTCTCTTGCTTCAGCTTCCATGATGTGAGGAGCCCAGCCCACGGGTTCTCCCTCTCTCTCTGATTCCTGCCACCATACCATACCCTGAGATCTGCGATCCCCGGTCTCACATGGGCTGAACCCAAAACCATTAAAAAAAATTGTTTTCTCAAAGTTATATGGTCAGTCTTTTAGATTATAGCTGCAAGAATGATGACTGGAACAAGATCTATAAGAATAAATTGGTATTGTGTTAAGCCCTCTCTTGGGGAATAGTTGAGGAGGGACAATAAGAAAGTCAAAATATCTGGGAAAAACTATTACAATAAATTCTGGGGAAAGATATGGAAGAAGGAGCCAACACAGTGACAGTAGGGGTGATCAGACATGGGTGGATTGGGGGATATTAGGGTGACAGAGCTGCAGGTGCTGTGGTGGGCTGAGATAAGGAAGGGGAAACCTCATCTCCAGGTTGCTGGCATGAGCAAATGGTGGTGCCATTCATTAAATCAGGAAATAGAGGCAGCAGCAGCTTGAGAGGCAGGTGGGGAGGGAGCTCACAGTGCATTCGTTGGTGTGGACATGTGCACCTTCAAGTGATGATGTGCAGCTGGTGATCGGATAAGAGTGTGGTACAAGATGAAGACCTGAGACTCTAGAGGCGCCAGCCTGTGGCGGTCTACGTGGAATTGCGAGAATGAATAAGGTCACCAGGGGGAGAAGTTGGGGATGGGAGTGGGGGGTGTACTGTGCTGGAAATAAGAGAGAGTCTCAAAGGCAAGAGGGGAGGGGTCTGTGGTGCTAAATGCTGTGAGGAAGCCAAGGAGAGGAGGCTTTGGACTCCACATAGGGAAGGCCTTAGCAACTCTGGCACGTGCAGTTTCAGTGGAGTGGTGGAGGAAGATGCCTGGCAGTGTGGGCAAGAACACGAGACAACAGGAGGAAACAGCGAGCGGGACCCACTCTTTCAAGATGAGACATGTTTTCTTGCAAGAACTTGTGAAAAGCAGAAATGAAGACTGCAGTCATAGGGGAAAAATTATTATCAGTGTGTGTGTGTGTGTGTGTGTGTGTGTGTGTGTGTGTGTGTGTGTTTACTGGGGATTGAAACTGGGGCTTTCTACACCAGAGCTATACTCCCAGCCCTATCTTATTTTTTTTTTCTTTTTGAAGCAGCAGGGTCTCACTAAATTGCCGAGGCTGATTTCAAATCTGCTATCATGTCTCAGCCTCCCAAGAACTGGGATTACAGACATGCACTGCCATGCCCAACTGAGATTCTTTTTTTTTTTAATAATAGAAAGGACTTTCAAATGTTGGAATGTTTTTGATGGGGAAACAAATAAGGGAAAGGAAGGATTGAATGTATGGTTGACCCTCACAATTCACAGGTTCCTTATTCACAAATTCTTCTCCTCACAAGAATTTAATTATGACCCCCAAGTCAATGTTCACATCATTAGAGACATGCACAGGCTCAGAGCAGTGGAAAATCTGCATCTCCCAATGCACATGTCCACAGCTAAGATGGGGCAGAGCATCCTGAGACAGGAGGATCACAGGTTCACAGCCTCAGCAACATAGCAAGGCTTTCCGCAAGTTAATGAGACCCTGTTTCAAAATAAAAAATAAACATAGGACTGGGGGAGTCGCTAAGAGGTAGAATGCCCCTGGGTTCAATCCCCAGTGCCACAAAAAGAGGAGAAGAAGACTGTGATGTGTCATAGAGGAAATGTGTGTTAGGTAAGCTTCATTAAGGCTTGAGTTACAGTGCTGTTGGTTTGCAAGTTCAATGTTAATGAATCTAAAATGTATGTTAAATAAGGTGTCTTTGAACAGAAACACACATTAAGCAAGGATATATGTTGATAAAAGTATCATGACCAGACTCCGAGAACTGCATTTCCCCTGGGAGCATTCACTATTTCAGTGTCCACAGGGACTTCATAGAACATAACTACTGCAAATAATGAGCATCAGCTGTACAAGAGGGGAAGGGAGTCAGAACAAGGTGGCAGAATGCGTCACCTCATTCTTAGTACATTGAGGCTCTGGGTTACATCCTCAGCATGGAACAAAGGAAGAGGTCCTAGAGGCAGACCAGAGGGGGCGGGCATGCTTTCAGATATTGCAATAGTCTCATAGGCGCCATGCAGTAAGTTCACTGGGCCAAATCTTTCAAACAGGGACCCTGGGCTTTGCTCCTGGTCCATGGAGTGGAAGAGGATGGGGAAGAGGGGGGCATGTCAATAAGAGAACAGAACATAGCATGTTGGGGAGAGTTGTTGGTCTCTCTCTCTCTCTCTCTCTCTCTCTCTCTCTCCTGCCCGCTCTTCCTTTCCCTCTCCCTCTCCCTTTCCCTTTCCCTCCCTCCCTCTCCCATTGTGCAACTTATCAAGTTCAAGGGGAGCCTCTTCTAAGGATTTCCCAAGGAGTCACGAGTCTTACATTCCTGTCTCATCTAGTGAGACCAAACGTTATTTTGACCCTTACTCTAGCGCAGTGCAGTTTAATCTTTACTTGGCCTATGTCTGGATTCAGAAGGAAGTCAATTCCAGAGAACTGAGACTTGGCATTACACAGTAATCTCTTTTTTATTAGCTCATCTCAACAGTTGAAAGCATTGGGAAAGCACTATCACAATATTTCAACCAAAAAAGCAGAAAACGTTGTGACCAAGCTTGTGTCCTGAGGGGAATGCTAAGAATGACCTCTCCCTTCTCTTCTCACCAGTCTTATTCCATATTAGAAGAGGAAGACTTCTCTGTTCCTGAAGTAGTTAAGGAGAGAGAGGAAGGGAAGAAGGGAAGGGTAGAGAAGGAAGAAAGGATAGACTAACCTGTTTTAAATGGTGTTGTGCGTGTTTTTTTTTTTTTTTTATATACTGGGGAGTGAACTCAAGGGCATTCTACCTATACTTCAGCCCTTTTTATTTTGAAACAGGGTCTAGGTTGCTGAAGTTGGCTATGAACTTAAGAGTCCTCCTGTCTCAGCCTCCCAAATACTGGGATTACAAGGATTACTGCCAGGTGTAATGTGCATATTTTAAAGACAGGAACAGAACTACAGACAGGAAAAAGCAAATTCTCATCCTAACCAGGCTGGTGAATTTACCATGAGGTTCAGATACTGGGGGAAGCAGACACCTGCTGTATCTTCATGCCAGGTCACAAAAGGCTAGATGTTGTGTTAAGTTTAGGAAACCACATTCATCCTGACCCTGACCCCCCTGAAGGTCATTTATGAGCTTTCAGAGAAGGCAGGGCCAAAGCTCACAAAGCTGCTCATAGCCGATAGACAAAGCAAATGACTTCAATTTGTTTAACAAAGTGCACTTTTTTGCAGATTATAAATTTAAGGTTGTTTACTAGGAAAACTTTCTGTTCCTTTTTTAAAGTTAGTAGACTTTAAGCTGAGTGTGGTGGTGCATGCTTGTAATCCCAGTACTTGGAAGGCTGAGACATTCCAGCCAGCCTCAGCAACTTAGTGAGGCCCTCTGAAACTTAGTGAGACCCTATTTCAAAATAAGAAATAAAATAGGGCTGGGGGTGTAGATCAGAAGTAGAATGCCCCTGTATTCAATCCCCAGTAACACACACACACACACACACACACACACACACACACACACACACACTTAGTAGACTTTATTTATTTATTTAGCTAGCTAGTTAGTTGGTTTTGGTGCTCAGGATAGAACCCAGGGACATTCTGCCTCTGAGCTATACTCCCAGCCCCAGCTTATGGTTTAATTTTTAGAGTATAGTTAGAATCAACTTAATGAATTGCTCAAGCATTTTAACATCCTTTGCTTACTCATTTATGTGGGGAAAAAATACTTTTAGGGCTCTCTTAAAAATACATCATGTTATTTTCATCTTACAGTTAAGGAAAGCAAGGTTTTATTATCTGATAGGTACGTCAAACTTAGGTTTGGATCTTAGGTTTTCTGACTCTTAACCTGGTATTCCTTCTACCAGTATCAGATCTTTTTTAAAAAAACAAATAAGTAATTAATTTATTTATTTATTTTTGTACGAGGGATTGAGCCCAGCAGAACTCTACCACTGAGCAACATCCCCAGCCCCTTTTAGTTTTTATTTTGAGACAGGGCCTCACCAAGTTGCCCAGGCTGGCTAAGGAATCTGAGTCTTTGATGGTGAAAGCCACCCACCAGCCCCAGGCTGCTTTCCTTCCCTGACCTCCTCTTCTGTGAAGGAATAAAGCCTGGGTGTTCAACCCACCATCTGCGGTCTCTCTTACTGTCAGCCAAATATAGTCCATCACTGATATGGCATCATAAAAATGATCCATCCAAGAAGGTCATGGGTCATGGTGGGAATGAAACCCAGAAGCTAGCCTGGAGGTCAGAAACACTCTTTCTAGTCTTTGCTATGCCTTAAGAAATCCACTTAAGTTGTGTTTACTCAAGTTCCCTCATTAAAAAATAATAATAACTAGAACTTCCTCCCACAAAGATATGATGGCGAGATGTCATAAAAACAGGAAAGTCTTTTGAAATGGTAAAAGATTCATCTCTGTCATGGTCCACTGTAGTAGTGACACACTGGAAGATAATTCTTTCATTATCCAACCCCTGCTAAGTGAGTTGGATCCTAGTTCCCCATGTCCTGAGCAGTGGTGTTGATATTAAAAATTAAACCATAAACAGCAGTTAATGGAGCTACTGTTGTTGCACTGAAGAAGGTGGGAAAGAAGCAGTCACTTAAAAAGTCACCAAATTATGAGGTAGTTGCACGGAGTTGTTGGTTGTTTCCTACGTCCTCTGAGAAGAGTAAAGATTCCCTCGTTGAGTCCTGTCTTACAGCTGGTTTCATAAGAATAGACCTGTGAGACTGATATTCTCATGGGGGAGATTTCAGGATGTAAGGGAGTTAGGAAGGCAGCTGAGAGCAGGGAAGAAGATAGAAATGCAGGTTCAGCCTGATCCCCGCTGGGAGCTCTGGAACATCAACAGCAGGGAGGACTTGTCCTGCCTCAAGGCAGGGAGCTGGGCTTTCTACCTCTGTCTCTGCCAGTCTCTGGTGCAAACCATCCTGAGAGAGGAACACTCAAACATACACATGCAGGCAATGACTGCCTTAATAGGACTCCTAACGCTCAGGAAGTAATACCATAAATTAACAAATGGGATAGCATCAATTAAAAAGCTCCTGCACACAACGGGAACAATTAAGACTATGGAAGAGAGAGCCTACAGAATGGGAGAAAAATCTTTGCTGATTATTCTTCTGGCAGAAGATTACTATCCAGAATATGTAAAGAACTCAAAAAATTTAGCACCCAAAAAGACAAATAGTCCAATTAATAAATGGACATATGAACTAAACAGACATTAAAGGAAGAAGTGCAAATAGCCAACAAGTATACGAAAAAAATGTTCCACATCTTTAGCAATCGGGGAAATGCAAATCAAAACTACATTGAAGCTGGGTATGGTAGCTCACACTGTAATCCCAGTACTTGGGAGACTGAGATAGGAGGATCACAGGTTCTCAGCCAGCCTCAGCAACTTAGCAAGACTCTCAGCAATGTAGTGAGACCCTGTTTCAAAACAAAAAATAAAATAGGGCTGGGGTGTAGCTCGGAGGTAGAATACCCCTGAGTTCAATCCCAGGACCACACACACAAAAAAAGCTATTAAAAAAAAAAAACCTACATCAAGCCAGGCATGGTAGTGCATGCCCTATAATCCCAGTACTTGGGAGGCTGAGACAAGAGGATCACAGGTTCAAGGCCAGCTTTAGCAATTTAGCGAGACCCTATTTCAAAAAATAAAATAGGGCTGAGGGTGGAACTCAGTGGTAGAACACCTCTGGATGCAATCCCCAGTACCACACATATACACATGAATAAAAAGGTAAGTTTAGTAAGTGCTAAGTTGCTGAGTTAGTAAGTACTTTATTTTTTGTTTTTCTTTTAAGCTAGGACTTAGGACACCCTGCTGCAACATTTTTCAATCTTAATCTCCTCACCTTCTCCTAAATTGCCTCATCATGGAAGTAAAGGGCTAGAAACTTTATAAGAGGAAAGACAGAGGATTTCGCAATTCTGCCCCTATCCTTGGAGGTCCCCTCTGACTTCTCGCATGAACTCTTGGCTTTCTGCAATGTATGCATCACCCATGACAGCCAAGAGCTCTGACTCTGCACAGAACAGTGACACAGCCATGAGATTAGGCCCGCTTGGTCACCGAGGTGGATATAAGATTGTGCACATGGCCCAGTGTGACAGACGAGGAAAGCAAGGGCTAGACCACGTCTGACTGTGTGTGTCAGAGCCAAGGTGCCATCTCTTCTTCCAGAACAGAGGGGCCAATGTCCTCCAGAGCAGACTGGACCTGGCTTAGGTCCACCAGGGCTCTCCTGCTCCAGTCCTCCCTGCCTTCCAAGCCTGTCCACCTGCTATATTGTAGAACTTTATCAAGAACAGGTATGTTCTTATAATGAATTCGTGTGTGTGTGTGTGTGTGCGTGTGTGTGTGTGGTGCTGGGGATTGTACCCAGGACCCAGGGACATTCTACCTCTGAGCTGAACCCCAGCCCTATTTTTTATGTTTTCTTTGGAAATAGGGTCTTGCTAAGTTGCTGAGGCTGGCTACAAACCTGCGATCCTCCTGTCTCAGCCTCCCAAGTACTGGGATTACAGGTGTGCACCATCACGCCCGGCTGAATTTGTTCTTTAATAGCATCTCGAGGTGAGGGAAATAGGAAGGTGCTTATGCGTGCCGTTTCACTTTGTGGGTTTCCTCACACCGTTGGGGATCTGAAGATGTTAATAAATCCTATTTCTCCTCCTGTCTGGATTCTGAATCAATTGGGAAATCATACATGTAGATCAAAGATTACACAAATGGCATGATAGCAAGAAGCCTGATCTGAAGACTAGGCTTGGATCTGAGGCCAGGAGAAGCATAGTCTTATTGTCCCAGAATTGAAGTCACAGCACAGTCACAGTGGGAGCACTCGTGGGACAGGCATGCCTGGCTGAGTGGAGGGGACAGAATGGATACCACCTGTGGGCAGGTAGAAAGTGCTGGGCGAAGCAGGCTTTGTGTCCTCTCCTCATATCCCCCAGGAAGACTAGAAATAATGACTGGCGCCTTCTTCCCATACTCTTCCTTTGAGAGAAGGGTAAGGAGGGGTCCCTCTTTCTATGGGCATCCTGAGGACTAGAGCAAGCACGCTCCCCTCCCAACAGACTGCAAAAGACAAGGAGAAAGAATTCTCTAAACCTAGAGGTGGCTTAGAAGCCCTGGTGGACATGCTAAGAAAGAGAAGCTGATTTGGACCTTGGAATCAGTCACCCTGGCTTCATCCTGCAGCTGCCCCAGGTCTCCATTTTTTGCACCAAGAACCTGGCTAGATTTGTCTTTCTGGACTGAAAGTCTGGGGCCCATGAGCACCTGCTAATCCAGGTCTCCTCTGTCCATCTCCACATGGCAGCACCCACTGGCTGTTTTTCTGCATCCCTCTCCTGCGAGGCCTCTGCAGCTTGAAATACAGGTTGATGCTTTGAAGTATTGCATTCCCCGGATCTACTGTGTTTTCTGTTCTTGAAGGTAATAGAGGGCTCACTCTGCTTTCCTTCACTGTAGACACTGCTCTGTGGTCCCCACAGCTCCAGAATGCATTTGCAGATCAGGAGAGGTCAAAATTAGAGCATCTCGGTTCCCATGTGCTTTCCTGGTCACAGTAGTATTTTCCAACCTGCCAGCATTTCACAAACCAAACATCGTTCAATTACTTTGGGCTACACCCATGGGTCATATTTTTCTCTGCCTTTTCTCTTCGGAAGGTTTCAAAACCCCTGTGCCCTGTCGCTGCAGTGGCTCTTATAGCAAATGACATATTTCTGGCTATATGGAGCACTATGGCAGGCCAAGGAAGGGACCTGCCTTGGGGTCTTAGGAAGCTGATCTCTGTTTAGTGCTGGTCTCTGTTTAGTCCTGGAGGCCTTGTCTGGGGACATGAAAAGTCGAAGGCTTGCAAAGCTGACTTTACTCGCAGGTTGGTAAATCCATTGTAAATGATCTCCAACTTGCCTGTTTTTAACTGTCTGTCTGCCCAAGCTGGGGAGAATGTTCCAGAAGAAGCCACCTAAGTGCAGAGGTTTAACCCAGTGGGTTCTGCCTTGTGTAAGAGTTATTTTCCCGACAGGCAGGCGGCTGCTGGGGAGTCAAGGAGAGCCAAATTCCACAGAAGCCAACAAGAATTGTAGGCCAATGATGTCCTCAGGCTGAATAACAGTGATGGTATCTTGAAACTGTCTCACTTCCAAAACATTCACAGAACAAAAGGGTAATTTACATATATGTGATCTCTACTTCACAGATTTTTTTTTTTTTTTTACATTTTAATGAGAAAACATATTTTGTTTTGTTTTGTTTTTCTTTTTGGTACTGGGGATGAAACCCAGGACCTCATGCCTGCTAGGCAAGTGCTTTCTTGCTGAGCTACACCCCCAGCCATCTTTTAGAATCTTTATTTTGACAGTCTGGCTAAATTGCCCAGGCTGGCCTTAAACCTGTGATCATCCTTTTCAAGGGTCTGTGAAACATCAGCTCCTCCACTGGAGTCCAAACCACCACTGTCCCTCACCTGGATTGACCTCACGTCTTCCCTCTCAGCTCCTGACTTCCAGCCATCCCTCCCAAGGCTGCCAGCTTCAGCCTCCTCGTGCCCAGTTCAATCACATCTGTCTTTGTTAAAACCTGTTGGAGGCTCTTTATCGAACTGAGTACAATTGCCTGCCTTCCAGGAGGCCTGATTTACATGTCTAAGCGTCACCTGACTCTAAACCTGCAAGGAGGGTTTACTACTCTAAACTCGCTCCTGCGTTGACCTTGCCTGGCCCCTTCCGCTGGCACCACTCATAGACCAACCCCAAATGCCACCTTCCTCAGGAAGTCTGCTCTGATCCTTGCAGGCAAATTCACTTTCTCTGGGTATCTGTGAGGACACACCATTTCCCAATCTGCCCTCTGTCCATTCATGTGCTTGTCTCGCCCTTATCTTGGAGGGCAGTTTCTCTGCCTGTTCTTCTTGTATCTTCCACAGCATCTAGCACCGTGTTTTACCCTTAATAGTTGCTTAATAAGTTGTCATTGAATTGATCTGGAGTTTGAGTGGGTAACTTTCTTATTATGTATCCTGAAATACTCTCTTCCCAAATATTTTCTGTTCGATGTTTAGAAATTACAACACCCATTTCCAAAATGGCATCAAGATAGAAAACTTGTACTAATCAATTTTTAGGGCAGTTTCTGCTTTAGGAAGCATGGAGGTCTGCAGGAAGCAGGGTAGGTCAGGGGTTAGCAACTTAGCAGAGAATTCAAGGGCTTTGGAATTTAGTGTCTATCCCTGATTTATCACTGACTACCTGTGGGTGAACTTCAACAAGTTCCGGATTCTCTCTGAGCCTCAGTTTCTAAAATGGAAACAAAACTACCAGCTTTACAAGTTTACTTAGGATAATACAATTAGCATCAGAATGCCTAGTACATAGTAGATAAATCATAGTTCTCCTCCTCCTCCACTTCCTCCTCCTCCTCCTTCAGTATACCAGAGTCTCTATCGTCATTCCTATCCTACCCATACTTTGTTTCAGAATCAAATGTCAAATCTTTCGATGAGTGTATATTGAGTATCTGTTATTACCAGGCATACTGCTAGAGAGGAAAAGAGGAGTGAGATAGAGATGGGGAATCCAACAATTAAATATAACAAGATTATAATTTGACAGAATAAGGATATTAACACACAAGAACATTGATTGAATAGTTCTATAGATAGGTACTTAATGTATATTCAAAATAAAAGAGATTGATTAAAGGGAGATGCAATATAGCATTCCCTGTTTATCCTCAGCTTCACTCTATGGTTTCAGTTACCTGCAATCAGCCCAAATCTAAAAATATTAAGTGGAAATATTCAGAAACAAGCAATTCATAAACGTTAAACTGTGCTCTCTTCTGAGTAGCATCATGAAATCCATCCTGCCCAGAGTTGTGGATTATCTCTTTGTCAAGCGTATCCACACTGTATATGTTACCCTCCATTGATCACTTAGCTGCCCTCCTGGTCATCATATCAACTGTCACAGCATCACAGTGCTTGAGTTCAAGTAACTCTTTTTTTTTTTTTTTTTTTTTTTTTTTT
>PVLC010000528.1:70793-187638 GCA_004027655.1 Graphiurus murinus | reverse complement strand
GGTTTCAAACGGTCACCGGGGGTCTTGGCACATATCCCTTGTGATGAAGGGGTGACTACTGTATAAGTCTCGCAGTGAGCCCCACTGCCCAGGGCCCACCTCCCCCAAGGCTGCCAACTGACCGATTCTACCATTTGTGTGATCCATCTGGCCTTTGGGGCAGGGCTGACTTTATGGCCTGAGACCTGCGCAGTTCCACAAGCTCCCATCTACTCCACACCCTGAATAGAAGAGGGGCTTTGTACTTGGTTTAATGCTCTGTCATTGCCTTGAAATTCTTAATAATTCTCTAATAGGCCTCTGTTTTCATTTTGTACTGAGCCCCATAAATTATGTAGACAGTCCTGCTTACAGGAATGTGAGAGGTTATGCTATTGCTGGTTTTTGTGTTTTTTTTTTGTCCCCAGTGCCTCCCACATCATATACTCATAAAAATATCTCTAAAGTGAATGAGCTAATTTCACTTCCATAGTCATATAGGTGACAAGTTCTGGTATATTCACCTTCACCCATAGATTTACATGGAAAACTTACAGTGTTTGGTGTACTTCTAACTTAGACCCTCGATTTTTTGAAATAGGGTATTTGCAATTTCCCCCAAAATCTCCATGTAAAAGAAATAGAGAAGCAAAAAGTTAGGTGACCTCTTCCACCTCATTTTTTAGTACCTTGGTTTTTCTTGTTCTTCTTAAATACTTGGTTATAATCTAGATCCACTCAAACTCTCTCTCCCTCTCTCTCTCCCCCTCTCTCTCTCTCTCTCACACACACACACACACACACACACACGCACACACATACTTTTCCTGAGATTTCTTTGAGGGAGTCTTATACTCTCAAGTAAACAAGTTTATAGCATACATTTAAAAAGCAATTCAACTATAATTTATGAAAAATGGTGAAGTAACAATAGACAAGTAAAAGAAATGTTTTAAAAGATGCAGAACCTGGTTTGGTAGTGCATGCCTATAATCCTAGTACTTAGGAATCTGTGACAAGAGGATCACAGGTTCGAGGACAGCCTCAGCAACATAGTGGGACTCTCAGCAACCTAGTGAGACCCTGTTTACAAACAAAAAATTTAAAAAAGCCGAGGTAGACTGTCTCTTGGCTCAAACCCCAGTACCAAAATAATAATAAATACAAATTAAGGATTTTTATTACAGTAAAATGTACATAAAATAAAATTTACCATTTTACTGGAATAGACTTTTCTCCAAGGAAGATACACAAAAGACCATAAACTCATCATCACAAACTCACTAGAGAAATGCAAATAAAAACTACAGAGATATACCACCTGACCCAAATAAGAATAGCTACTATGAGAAAAACAGAAAATAACAAGCATTGGTGTAGAGAAATTGGAACACCTGTGCACTGCTGGCAGAAATGCCAAATGGCTTAGGCACTGTGGAAAAGTGTATGGAGACTCCTTCAAACACTTAAAAAGAAGCCAGGCATGGTGGTGCACTCCTGTAATCCCAGTACTTAGGAAGCTGAGTCAGAAGGATGTCAGGTTGGACACCAGTCTCAGAAACTTAGCAAGGCACTCAGCAACTTAGTGAGACCCTGTTTCAAAACAAACAAAATATATAGTAGGGCAGGGGTGTAGCTCAGAGGTAGAAAGCCCTGGATTCCATCCCCAGTACCACAGAATGAATGAATGAGTGAATGAATGAATGAATGAATTTAAAAAGAGAATTACCATTTGACCCAGCAATTTCACTTCTACATACATACCCAAAGACATGAAAGCAGAGATTTGTACGCTCATGTACAGCAGCATTATTCACAATAGCCAAAAGGCAGACGCAACGCAAATGCCCATCAATGGATGCATAGATGGATGGATGGACATAAAGTGGCATGTACTTACTACTGGGGCTCAGAGGATGATGTCCCCAAAATACTGTATTCTTTGGCATGCTAAGTATTTGACCTAAAAGAAAGCTTGTCCACCCAATTGTAGGGAGAGATTCTCTGGAATTCCCTCAGCTGCATTAACACAAGATTGCAACTCTCCATCTCCACTTTGAGACAGGAGGATAACAGCTTGAGGCCAGCCTTAGGGAGATTCTCAGCAGCTTAGCAAGACCCTGTTTCAAAAAATAAAATAAAATGCGCTGGAAGTGTAGCTCAGAGGTAGAGTAGAATGCCCAGGGGTTCAATCCCCAGCACCAAAAAGCAAACAAACAAAAAGGATAAATACCATGATTCCACTTGTGTGAGGCACATGGAGCACCCATCACCTCTACCCATCTCTATAGCTTTTCATCGTGCCCAACTGAAACTTGTACCTGTCAAGCAATGACTCCCTGCTCCTGTCTCCCTCCTGCCCTTGGTGGCCGCCGAGGGATATTTGTCCTTTTGTGCCTTATTTGCTTAGCATAACACCTTCAAAACACATTTATGTTGTGGCGGCACATATCCAAATTTCATTTCTTTTTAAGGCTAACTAATATTCCATCGTATATGTATACCTCATTTTGAGTAACCATGCGCTTGCCAATGGACATGTGGGTTGTTTCAGATATATTCCTAAAAGACAGGGACACACAATATTCCCTGACAGTTTTCAGATTTTACCGTATGCAACATAAAGTCTTTTTAATGATGGAGGCTCATTTCTTTCAGCATCGGTGAGCCAGTATCCCTTTTCCTGCACAGCCTTGGAACTTTTCTGTAATCACACAAGAATGTTGCCAGAAAGGAGGGAGAAAAGATGGCCCCTCTGTAGGTAAATCTTTGGTCCATCCCAGTTTTATTAAGCAGTGTCTCTAAATGTCCATTCCACACACCCCTAGCCCATGAGAGTGCTTATTTTACCAGCGCCTTATACTCCACGAGGTTAGTTCTGCATAACCCAAACAAGTCCCCCGAATCAGGGTGTCAGGTTTACAATCGAGCTGACCCAGGCTAGTGAGATACAGAGCCTTCCATCGGTTAGGAAAAGCCTTTTTTTCTTCTTTTCCCACTGGCATTTATGTGATGCTGGGCTGGGGCAGGGTGCCGGGGTTGACGTCAATGCCTTGGCCGGTGGCTTCTCTCCGTGGGGGAAGTGCCAACCTGACCACCACCCTGGTAGCTAAGTCAGCGAGCGGCTTCAACAACCCAAACAACAAGAGGGCATCTTTGATGGAATTCAGATTGATTTCTCCTTTCCTATTCAGTTCATGTATCACGTGGTTGTGATACGTGAACTATCTGAGCTCGGGGCATCTTTGGGGTCAGCAGGGGCTACTGAAGTGAGCGAGACAGAAAGTCCATTACGCAGGGAAGTCCTGCACTGACACTGAGTCAACAAGCAGATACACGAGGTCACTTCAGTCTGAGATAAGTCCCCTCAAGGGTAGAGCAGGGAAATGAAACCAAGAGTAGCTAGAGGCAGGTCGGGGAGCTCTGCTCCAAGAGGGGTGCTCCGAGGTGACCCTGGAGCTGAGGCTGAAGGGAGGCAGAGAAGAGCAGCCACCAAAGGAGCTACAGGAAGAGTGGTTCAGGCAGAAAAGCTGTAGATGTAGGAAGGGCTTGGTGTGTTCAAGGAACAGGAAGCAGGCAGATGGCTGCAGCCAGGGCATAGTGAGCAGGGCATGCAGGCTGTGGGAAGGATGCTGGCCGGTCCTGGGAAGCTGCAGGAAGTGATAAGCAGGATAATGATCTGAATTATACATTTCCAAGAGCACGCAGGCAGCAACTGCGGAGTGGGAATGGACTACAGGAGTCTCCCATTCCTCTCTTCATTCTTTTGGGGTAGCTCAGGAAGGGGAGCAGAGACCTCAGTGTCCCCTTTCCTTTGCTTTGTGGGATTCCAGACCATCAGAATACAAATTTCTACTTTCTATCTTGCTTAAGTCACTGGTATATTGGATCTCATTTATCCTTTTACCTAATTAGCAGGACCCAATCTTAAT
The DNA here is from genome assembly GCA_004027655.1 of Graphiurus murinus. NCBI lineage: Eukaryota > Metazoa > Chordata > Mammalia > Rodentia > Gliridae > Graphiurus > Graphiurus murinus. The sequence goes on along the minus strand of PVLC010000528.1, from coordinate 183,727 downwards.
TAATAAAGCCTCATTTTTAGCTGTTCATAAAACCCCAGAAACTGGGCCCCATCAGTGTGGTCTCTGGCACTGTCCTATCCTATCTCAAGTGTCTTGTTTGCATTCTTGGCACTGAACCCCCAGCCCCGTACCCAGCAGGTGCACAGTGAACACCGAAGAGGAGGATGTAGCACCCTGAGCTGTCGTACTGTTCTCAGACTTGTTTGGTCATCAGGCCTCAGAAAAAACTGGTAATGTGAACTCCACCAAGCAGAATGGCTCACGCCAGGGCTGGGCATGTAGCTCAGTGGTAGAGCACCTGCTTAGCCTGCACAAGTCCATGAGTTCAGTCCCCAGTACTGCAAAATGAAGCAATGGCTAATGTCTTGCCAAATGGCACTCCGCCCAGGCGTGAAAAGAGGTAGACCAGGATTCCAGCCAGCCCCCACTTCTGCGAACCTAACCTGGGGATGTGCAGACTGGAGAGCCTTGACTCTCGGCTTCTGGGAGGCCAGGATTGTTACCAGTTTGTAGCAGCAAGAGGAGGGAAGAGAGTATAGGGGTGCAGACGGAGGAAAGTTGTGCCTGGGGCCCAGGTGAGGACTTCACCTGGCTTCCTCCCTCAGAAGCTTCTGATTTCCTTTGTAGCACTCATTGCATGCATGACCAACTATGTCCCCTGCGATTATTTATCCAATATGTTTTCCGGGTGTGTGTGTGTGTGTGTGTGTGTGTGTGTGTGTGTGTGTGTGTGTGTGTGTATGTGTGTGTATTGCTAGAGATTGAACCCAGGGGCATTCTACCTCTAAGCTACACCCCCAGCCCTATTTTATTTTTATTTTTATTTTAAAACAAGGTCTCCCTAGGCTGACGAGAGTTTCACTACTCGCTGAGGCTGTCCTCCAACCTGAGATCCTCCTGTCTCAGCCTCCCAAGTATTGGGATTACAGGCTTGTGCCACCACACCTGGCTCCAATATGTCTTACTTACAAGACCATTAGTTCCACCAAAGTCTGCTATTTTAGTATGGGTTCCTGGCACACAGAAAGTGCTCCAAGAAATGGGGGTTGAATGAGTAAATGAATTAACCAGCCTTTTCATGCAAACAGGGAAGAGCTGAACACAAAGAACTGGTCAAGCTTTACATGGAAAAAACCCTATGCAAATTTTAAAGAGAATTGTTATATTGATAGATTATACTATTTGCTTTGTGGAGGAGCTCTGGCAGTACTCTCCGTCCTAAGCCAATTTCTCATCCTGCCAGGGAAGCCTCTCTTACCAGGAGCTCCAGGAAAGGCAAAATGAATTTCAATATTCACTTAAGAAAATAAAAATAAGCAGTAAATCAGCGAGGAGCAAAGGGAACAGGATATTCAAAAAAGTGCCCAAGGTCAGACAGAGATGACTGGAATTATCCCAGTGCAGGGCAGCAGCTCCAGGCGCCACCAGCACCCAGCACGAGGTGAGGCGGGCCCGGGGCTGGGCTGCAGGAGGTTTGCCCAGCGGGGAGCTGGCACGGGGAAAGGGCGCCCTCTGCCGGGGGGTGAAGCAAAGCGCGTCCACGGGAGCTCAGCTTCTGTCCCGTTGTCTGTGGGGAATCTTGCACGTTAAGACATCTACTTCTTCCAGAAAGAAAGGTGCAGAATAACCAAAGTCCCGCTATGGAGGTGTTCCTCACAAGCATTGGCCCCCTCCCCTTCAACCGTGAATTTCCCCTTGCCAGGAGGAAAATGACCCGAAAGTCTCCCAGTCCCCATTCCTAAAGGAGAGAGAGAGAGAGAGAGAGAGAGAGAGAGAGAGAGAGAGAGAGAGAGAGAGAGAGAGAGAAATCTATTTGACCCTGCCTGTCACTCTCCCCATTCGGGTCTGGATCTCTGCCTGCCTAGAAAAGGAGCTGGTCACAGGGTTGCCCTATCAGGGCGTCCTTTAGGAGTCGGGACCCAGCCGCGCCCCCACCCAGCGGCTGCTCAAGGGCCCTAGGGCTGGAGTTGGGCTCGGTGCCGCCCGCCCCTGCTCCAATTGCTCGTTTACAAAATCGAGAGGCTGGATTCGATGGTCAGGTGGCCCCAACTAGTGGCTCCCGACAGTTGTCCTATTTTAGACCCGGACTGTGTCAGCAGTCGGGGTTGGAAAGCAAGCGGTGAATGGTCTGGATGATGAGTCAACGGAAAACAATGGCTGGGGACCGTCTAACCCGCTTCCTCCCCAAGAAAGGCGGAAACAGCTTTCTAGGGACCCGGGTCCCTTTATTGAATCTTGAGTGACACCTAGTGGTGCGTCCGCCTCACGGTCGGGGCGAGGCGGGCGCGCACTAGGGTTTCCAGAAAGTCTTCTAAAGCTGGGGCTCTCTGCTAGAAGACGCCAGTTGGGAGACCCGGGGACCGCGAACAAATCCTGGGACTTGCAGGGAGGCGCCCGCGGTCACCCATTCAGAGCCTTTTTCCTGCGACGCATGTAACGCTAATGAAAACCACCTTGTTGTCTGGAGAACTTGCCTGGACGCATCACTCGCTCGCAGACAGCAAATATGTATTAAGTTGGCTTTCCTAGGTGCTGGGGAAATGGGCTTCTGATGTCAAGACACTCACATCTAGCTGGAGGGAAATGAACCAGTGAGAAGTATTATACTTCACTGGAAAAATATTAAGGGTCTATACTCCAGCCTGTGGGGCGTAGGGGGTGACCTAACTGTCCAGAGGCAAGGAGGAAGGAAGTCACCCTGGAGTTCAGGTGGAAAGCCTGTAGACAGAAAGGCTAGAATTTTAGGAGATATGTTGGGGCCAGAAATACAATTTTGAATGTCTGTGAGTACCTGCAGTCATGGCATGATGTCAACAACAGACCTTAAGTTGTGTTGGAGGTGGAGTCTTGGAGACTGAGAAGGAGTCATCAGAAAGGCAGGGTGGGCGCTAGATGGAGAGTCCAAGGAGGTCCAAGGAGGTGGCCACGACCTGTGTCCCCAGCCTAGGAGCAGCCCAAATGGAGACACGTCCAAATGCATCCCTCAGACCCAGCTACCAGTGGGTCAGTGGTGCCATGAGCAGGGCTCTGGTCCAGTCCAGTGTGGGGTGAGGAAGAAGCAGGCCAGACTGCAGCCTGGGAATAAATGGGAGGCTGGAAGAGAGGATTGTTCTTTCAAAGTGTGGCTCTGAAAAACAGGAGAGAAATAAGGCAGGAGCTAGTGATGCACACAGCCCTTCTCCTCCCATTGTGTTTGTGTGAACCTAGATACAAAATCAACAAATGTGTCTAAGGCGGGGCCACAAGCCTGCGGAACCCTGAACCCTGCACCTGTGGCTGCAGCAAGGCTCTCAAAGAAAAAAGAGGAGCCTAAGCCAGGCGTGGTGGCGCACACTTGTAATCCCAATACTTGGAGGGATTGTGGGTTCGTGGCCAGCCTCAGCTACTTAGTGAGGCCCTCCATGACTTAGTGAGACCCTATTTAAAAAAAAAAATGAAGAATTAAAAATAGGGCTGGGGATGTAGCTCAGAGGTAGAATGCCCCTGAGTTCAATCTCCAGTTCCACAGAACAAAAATTAAAAGAAGAAAGAAAAAGGAGGAGCCTCGATGCAAAGACGAAGCATGCAGATATGTTCAAACTCATAAACTGAACTCATAAGGCAAGAAAGAAAGGGAAGAGGCAGGGTCCGTCCCTGTGGGGAGCTGACCAAAGCATCACCAAGCCTCGGGGAGGCCCCGCTGGCATGGAAGAGCAACAATTCTTTGGAGAAAGTGCCTCAATTATCCTTGGCCTCCGTTGGCTCATCAGTACTATGGGAATAGTAGTCATGTCTTCCTAAGAACATCTCCCCAAGACAGCACCCACAGTGGCGGGCACTAATGAATGGCAGCTGTTAAGGAGCAGCATACCCCCTGACCACACCCCTCTCTCTCTGGATCCTCAGTGCTCCAGCCACGCTGGCCTGCATGGCGCATCAGAGATGGCAGGCTGGCCTTTGCTATTCTTTCAACCCGAGTCACTCTAATCCTTGTCATCCTCGAGGTTCACCCCTCCCCTCCTTCAGGATATTGCTTAGATGTTGACCTTTCTAGATCTTCACCCTTGCCCATTCCCAGGGTTCCAGCACATTCTACCATGGTCTCACCCTGAGCTTTGTTTATCCATCTGTCTATCTCCCATCTCTCCTCAATGGAATACTTATCTTTGTTCACTGCATTATCTCCGGAGCTACAATGCTGTATACAGTTGGTACTCAGCAAACCTGTCATGCGCTAAGGTCTTCTGAGAGCCTCACCTGCCATTGGACCTAAAGTAGCCCCTTAACCCCTTGTTCTCTAGCCCCCGACTCTGCTCTGCTTTTCTCCATAGCACACATCATATTATACATTTGTTTATTTGCTTATTGTATCTCCCCTGTTGGAGATCAGCAAGGACTTAGTTTGGTTTGCTGGAATATCCCAAGTGCCTAAAATGGCACTAGGTATGAAATAGGCATGTGGTACATATTTGCTGAATGACTGTATCATCATTAGAATTCACTATTGTTAGTGATCGTGGTATTAGGACACAAATATAAGGAGCAATTGCCCTGCAGAGAGTGGAATAGGGCAGGGGAGGATGATCCTAAATGGATTACCCAATGGAAGCTACCAGAGGGAACAGTAACACCTCCCCCATGCTCCCGCCTGGACTGATCAGGACTTCTGCTCTATAATGTTGGTGAGGTAAGTGCACTGGAGCCTTCTGGAAGGAGCAGCTCAATCTCTTCTTGGACTTGTAGAAGCAGCACTTCATTTTTAAAGGGGAACTGAGTAGCTAAGGCAAGCTTGCAGATCATAAATGCTGGAGCTGCACTGCCTATTCCAAATCCTGGTTCCTACACCCACTTGGATGAGGTCTCTGTTCTGGGTTTTCTCACCTGTGAAATGGGAACAATAGTAATACCAACCTCATAAGATTGTCTGGAGGAGAAATATATATATATATATATATATATATATATATATATATATATATATATATATGTATATATCTAGACATATTTCACGGTACCTAACATATGCCCAAAACTATGAAAGGTCTGAGATTTTTTCCCTATTTGTGAACTCCTCAATCAAACTACCACCCTTTCATAGATGCTGGTCGAGGACACCTGGTCAGAGCAAAAGTCTTTATTATTCACAGCAACAGCAGTGGCCAGAACAGCAGTACTTGTGCCAGTTCTCAGCTCAATCTCCAGAGTGTATTTCAGGAGAGGAACCCCAAGCTTAGGGAACCCAAATCTTTTATAATGGGCAGCGAGTATGCCTACTTCTAACTTCATAAGGAAACATTTATTATTCTTCTAAGGCTGTTTGCTAACAAACATCTTTACAAAAAAAAATTCAGAATGCAGGCCGTCCATGCCTCTGCTCAGGAAATGGATCCATGGAGAATTGGCTCCAAAGAGCATGTGGTCAGAACCATTGTTAGTACTATGATGAACAGCATGACCTAACTTTCTTTTGGTGACATTGATAAAATTCAAGCAAACCAGCTGGGTGCAGTGGCACACAACTGTAATCCCAGCTACTCAGAAGGCTGAGGCAAGAGGATCACAAGTTTGAGGCCAGCCTGGACAACTTAGTGAGATCTTGTCTCAAAATAAGAAAATGAAAAAGGGAGTCGGGCGTGGTGGTGCACGCTTATAATCCCAATACTTGAGAGGCTGAAACAGGAGGATTGCAGGTTTGCAGCCAGCCTCAGCTACTTGGTGAAGCCCTCTGCAACTTAGTGAGACCCTGTTGCAAAATAAAGAATTAAAAATAGAGCTAGTAGTGTAGCTTGGAAGTAGAATGCCTCTGGGTTCAATCCCCAGTACCACTAGAAAAAAAGAAAGAAAAAAAGAAGGCTGGGAATGTAGTTCAGGAGTAGAGCACCCCGGGGTTCAGTTCCAAGGAAGGAAGGGAGAGAGGGAGGAAGGAAGGAAAAATTTGAGCAAACTAGGATATGAACTAAAGAAAAGTTAGAAAGACTAATGACAAGTCAAGAAATTTAAGTTAATGTTCAGTGACTAGACTACCAAGTGCGTTTCACAAATGGGTTTCCAGAAAAACTGCTGTCAGCAATTGATTATGATATTGGGCAAATGAGTGTGCAATTTCGTGATGAATAATCTATCACTCCCTATCTTAGAAATTCAGGCATTCAATCTTGTTTGACAGGCAGCATGTATATTCTATTGCTAGGAAGGAAGGCAGTTGTCAAATTCCTAATTTTTCTCATTGAAAAATTAACATTTAACTCAAATGTGAGATCTGGAGGAACACATAAGACCTTAATTACAAAGTGCAATCCAAGATTTGTACTAATTAATAAGATGATTAAAAATGCATTGAAATTCAAGGAAGAAGCAAAGGAGAAACAAATTTGGCCAGTATTAACACTAAGTTCTATAAAATGTTTAAGTTTATCCAAATAGGCAGCCACCCCATGTCATATATTATAATTTAATCACCCACATGATTATTTCATTTGTAAAACCTTAGTTGCACATCAAAAACTATGTAGAAGCCAGGCGTTGTGGCTGATGCCTATAATCTCAGTACTTGGGAAGCTGAAACAGAAAGATCGCAGGTTCAAAGCCAGCCTCAGCAACTTAGCAAATATCAGCAACCTAGCGAGACCCTGTTTCCAAATAAAAAATGAAATAGGGTTAGAGTAGGTAGAATGCCAGAGGTAGAATGCCCCTGGGTCCAATTCCCAGCAGCACAAAAACAAACAAACAAAAAACACCTATGCAAAGAATATATGTCCCTACTTTTTTTTTTCCTCTAACAATTATATTGATACTAGCAGATTAGAGATTTTCAAAGGCCGACTTAACTATCTGAATTTGTTTTGGATACTAGAGATTGAGCCCAGGGCATTCTGCCTCTGAGCTACACCCCCAGCCTTTGTCTTTTCTTTTCTTTTTATGATACTGGGGTGGGGTGGTCTGCCTCTGAGCTACACCTCCAGCCATGTTTATTCTTTTTTTATTTTGAAACAGGGTCTCACTAAGCTGCAAGAGTCCTTACTGAGTTGCTGAGACTGGCCAGAAACCTGCAGTCCTCCTGTCTCAACCTCCCAAGTACTGAAATTACAAATGTATACCACCATGTCAGGCTACCTCTAGCCTTTTCTTAAAAATTACTATTTTTTTTATTTTAAAATGGGATCTCCCTAAGTTACTCAGGCTGGCCTTGAATCTATGATCCTTCTGTCTCAGCCTCCCAAGTACTAGAGTTATAGGCATACACCTGGCTGCACCCTGCTGAATTTTTTTTTTTTTTTTTTTTTTTTTTTTAGTGAGAGAAGCAATTTGTTGAATCCTGGCCTTGCCACTCACTATCTGCGACCTCCAGGAACTCACTGAAGCTCTTTGAGCCCATTTCCCCCTGTACAAATGGGGACTCTGGTAGCAGGTGAGGTTGGGTGAAGATGAACAGTTATTGCTGTCAATCACCTGCCTCCCTTCCAGGTTCTGAACCAGACCAAGAAGTAGAGGGGAATGGAAATATAGTAATGGAAACGGCTGGATTGGCAAATAAGACAGGAAAGACTGGGTTGGGACCGGGCCCTCTGCATCCACAGCTCCCACCCTGTCTCCTGAGTCCTGGCCCCCAGCCTCCGTCACCACCCCCTGCCAGACCTGGGCCTTACTGTGGGAGACTGATCTGCAGAGGGACACTCGGGAAGCCTTGAGGGGGTGAGCAGGCTGTCTCTGCCCCCATGGGGAGCAGGAAAAAGCAGTTGGTGGGAAAGGGAGCCAGGCCTCCTGGGTCCAGGACTCAGGATCGAGGCCTCAGCTCCAGGCGGCCAGCAAGGGTCCTTATGCCCTCCCAAGCGTGGGAGGGAGGGAGAGGTATGTGCCCTTGGCTGCACCAGCTAAGTCTCACCAACCAGACAGGTGGCTCCATTCAGTGGAGATGGCCTTGGGGGCAAATGCTCCTTCTCATCCACGAAGTTTCCATTTTCTGAACAACTGAGACAGGAAAAGCACCTTCTGGCCCTCTCCGCGTCATCAGACCCTCCCCCCCCCCCCCCCCCCCCCCCCCCCCCCCCCCCCCCCCCCCCCCCCCCCCCCCCCCCCCCCCCCCCCGCCAAGTGGCCATCAAGGTACCTTTCCCAATTAGAAACCTAGTTCACACCCCATAGAGAAAAGTCCAGCCAGATACACACGGCCTTGGGCGACAGCCCTGTTTCATTTCCTGGTCACATTCCCCTGGCCTGGCCACCTACATGCAATCCCCCAATCTGAAGCCCCCTTGCTGCCTCTTTCACTCAATGAACACCTCCTCCTCATTCAGGAGCTGCTTCAAACATCACCTCCACCTTGAACCTGCTCTGACTCTCACCTCCCACTGCTCATTAGCCCTGTGGGTCCCAACCCTCAGTCCTTTGAGTAGGGGCAGGAGGAAGCCAGATGCTAGGATTCAAACCCAAGACCCCTGTGTCTGTAAGCAGGTTACTTAAGTTCTCTGGGCTCGGTTTGCTTATTGGCAAATAGAAATAAAACTAGTATCCTTGGGTAGTTGTAAAAATTACGCAAAAGTACAGAAAGAACCTAGCCTATGCAAGTGTTAACTATTATCTTTAATATTATTTATCAGCGTCACTTGGTCTATTTTTTTTTTCAGTACTGGGGATTGAACCCAGGGGCATTCTACCTCCAAGCTACACCCCCCACTCCTATTTTTTATTCTTTATTTTGAAACAGGGTCTCACTAAGTTGCGGAGGACCTCACTAAGTAGCTGAGGCTGGCCGTGAACCCGAATCTTCTGGTCTCAGCCTCCCGAATGCTGGGATTACAAGCATGCACTACTACACATGTCTTTGGTCTAATATTAATATTTTCTTTAAATCAGTGTCACCAGTCCCCCAGGCAGCATCTATGCAATTAGAGGTTGGAGGGCTGGTTTTGTTTATATAGTGTGAATGAAAATAAATACATGAGTATTTAAATAAAACTTGATTGTCTGAACCCCGAACCCCATTCTTTCCTCTCCCAGCAGAGTCAGTGTTTCAGGCAATGACTCCACCATGCATTCATCAGCCCACAAAGGTTATAAGCTGCATGCAAATACCAAAGCCTGGTTCATTTTTTAGTTTTACCAGTACTTTGTTTGTTTATTTGTTTTTGGTCCTGAGGATTGAACATAGGGGCATTCTACCTCTGCTTTTTTTAAATTTTAAAACAGGATCTTGCTAAGTTGCTGAGGCTGACCTTGAACCTTCAATCCTCCTGTCTCAGCCTCCCAGGTACTGGGATTACAGATTTGCACCACCATGCTCAGCTTTACCAGTACTCTTGACAAGTCACATACCCTTCATAACTGTGGAATGAGTGAATGCATGAATGTAGTTGAATGTTTCAAACAATGTTTAAGCAACCAGAACATTCCACATGCAGGTCAGAAAATAACAAATTAAGACTTGCAAAATAAACAGGTACATTGCAAAGTAAAATAGCAAATTAAGAGTTGGAGTGGACTGCCCTCTGCCTCTCCCTGCCTCTATCCCTGAGATAACTGGCAGGGCCTCCCCTCTGGATTTTCCTCTCTCCCCCTTCAACAAACTGACCTCCTGGTTTTTTTGACAGCAAGTTGTGAGGGGGTTTCAGATGAAATGAATCTTGTGGTTGTAATGAATCAGAAACTGAAGGGAAATATCAGATGTCAGCAAGCAGCAGAATATTCTCCCTGCTTAAGAAGAAGCACTTGTCCCTTAGGATTGAAGAGATTAGAAGCTAATAATTTATATCGAAATCCACAAAGTCCTATTTCTTATCCCTGCCTTTTGACTGACAGGTATGAAAATAGAGATTGATTTGAAAACCTAGAGCTGTTTAACTAGAGCAGCCTAAATTCCTCCATTAGATGCTAAGAAACGAGTGGGTAGGGAGGCTCCAATGTCACAAAGAGCCAGATGTTACTGGTGTGAGGACACGCCTCCTTCCAAAGGAAGCCCTCACTGGCTCTTCAAGTTTGAGTTCCTTTTCTAAGCCTTCCCGGACCTCAAATTGGCAAAAATAATTTTTTTCCATGCGAGTTAAAATGCCCTGGAGCTACAGTCATTAGATTTGCTGGACAGCGGCATCATTCTGATGTTATCGGCTCTGTCTTCCTGTTTTCATGAATAATGTATAAGAAGGAGCTATTAGAAATGGATTCTCCCATGGCTGACGGTGTCGCCACCAGACAAGTCCCCGAATTCCCATACAGTCATTTCATCTGCAGCTCTAACAGGTCTCCCTGCTCTCCTCACTAACTCTGGCTGTCTGCCATGCGTGAAGAACCTTCCAAAGGCGTCCTAGCCCTGCTTCCGCCTCGATACTGCAACGCTGGGGGCGGGGCAAGAGGAGGTGCTCACTCCTGCCCTTTTAATTGCTGCCCCTGTCAGAGGAGAAGTGCCGGAGCTCCTGATAATGCTGAATTCATGGGTTTGATTCCTGGCCCCGCCCCAAATGGACCACCTAGGGGTGCTCCATGCCCAAACACCTGCCCAGAAAATGCTTCTCCTTGGGCACAAGAGAAGCTGGGGGGAAAACTGTGCTAAGACCCTCTATCTCTCTTTTTTCTTCTGTATGTTCATATCTATTGTATCTCTCTCTCTCTTTTTTTTCTTTTTTGGGTAGCAGGGATTGAACTCAGAAGCATTCTACTTCTGAGCTATACTCCCAGTCATATATATATAATCTTATATATAAATATATAAAACATGCTTTTATAATTTGTATTTTATTTTATATTTATTTTTATAAAATATAAAATATGTATAAATATATTTTTTTAACAATTTTGAAACAGGTTCTCAGTTAAGTTGCTGGGGCTGACCTCAAAGCTGCCCTCCTCCTATTTCAGCCTCCCAAATACTAGGATTACAGGTGTATGCCACTGTGCCCAGCTCCATTGTATCATGGGAGGAGGAGTACTAGGGATTTAACTCAGGGAACTCCCTGGCCCTTTTTATTTTTATTTTGAAACAAGGTCACACTATGTTGCTGAGAGCCTAAGTTTCTGAGACAGTCCTTGAACTTGCCATTCTCCTATCTCTGCCTCCCAAGTCCTGGGATTACAGATGTGTACCATCATACTTGGCTTCTATTGTATCTTTATAAAGAAAGCAAAGATCTTTCAACCCCACACCTTCAGGTAGTCATTCAGTGTGTGTGTGTGTGTGTGTGTGTGTGTGAAAAAGAGAGAGAGAGAGAGAGAGAGAGAGAGAGAGAGAGAGAGAGAGAGAGAGAGGGAGAGAGAGAATGTGAATTGATTACAGGGGTGTTCTACCTCTTATCTACACTCCCAGCCCTTTTTTTTTTTTTTTTTAAAAACAGGGTCTGTTACCCAGGCTGGCCTCAAATCTACAATCCCCTTTCTCAGCTGCCCAAGCACTGAGATTACAAGCATGTGCCACTGTGCACAGCTTCACTCCACATATTTTTTAAATGCTCTGCAAAGCTTCCAGTGATGGAGGCGTGAAGAAATCAAGGATTGTAGAAATAAATACAACTTGTTTGCAAAGAAGAGCAGTGATTTTGAGAATATATAATAAAGGAAAGCAGCCAAGTTGTGGAAAGTCGGTAAAGGGATGTGAAGATTGAGCTCAAGAGCTGAAAGACGGGAACCTTAAGTGGAAGGATGGACTCTAGGCAGCAGGGACGGGGAGTACAGTCTCCACAACAAGATGGAGCAGAGCCGCTGCAGAGGAACCAGGAGAGGTCCATGACCAGAGCACAGAGCACTGGTTTGCAAGCCAGCCAGAGCTTCTCAGTCTCCTTTGACATTTGCCTGCTTTCTGCTCCCAGACCCTCACCTCTCCCTCGGAGTCTGAAAACTGCTTAGGCCTGGCCCTCCTCCCACCTTCTCAGGGTTCCTATCCTCCAGGCTTCAGCACTACAGCCCTCTCTGTGTCCTGGTGTCAGGTACAGAGTCTGCCGCCCAGAAGGAGCTCCAGGAACACAGTGAACATTTATTGTTCTCAGTCCCAGCTGAGAACCTGAGAGTACCCTGAATGCCAGGTATGGCCCTGGTTAAACATATTGAAGTATCTCCCAGTAATTAAAAGTGATATGTTTTCAAACTAATGATCTTGGAAATCTCTCATGATATAACATTAATTTTAAAAAGCAGAATACAAAATTGATCATAAAGCATGATCTCACTTTCACATGGGAAAAAAATGTATATGCAAAGATAAAGACCAGAAGTGACTTCCTTGAAACATGACTGGCTATCTCTGTCAGTGGCATTATTGGAGATTTTTATTTCCTTTTTTACACTGTTCCATTCTCCCCCCAAAATATGCTAGTTAATTTAATTAATTAATAATTTAAATGGTCTGATTTAATTGAACTAATAGTCAAGCACTTAGGACATGCTAGTCATGGCTAGCAGTTCAGTGATAAGCAGAGTACAAACATGGTCTCTGTCCTGAAGAAATACTTTTATAATTTTAAGTTGCTTTAAAAAAACAAGGTGGAAAAAAGAACAGCTATTCTTACTCCTGGAAAAGAATTCCAAAAACACTCTCTCCTTCCAGTGTCAGGAGGGTAATCTCCATCCAGCACATCTTGATGTTACCCATTAAGGATGCCAAGGACTGAACCACGGTGAATGTCCATTTGTCATTTCTGCCTAAGGCAAGATGCTCAGAACAAGGACTCTTTCCCATCAGCTACTCAAAACTCCCAGCTTCCATTATCCTGGAGGGGAAAACTCTTTGTACCATGCACTGTATAAAAATTCAATTCCCACCTCCCTGCCTGCTCACTTCATTTCCAGTCCTTGGGTACCTTTCCAAGGAGTCTCTTCCCTGGGAATCAACCCTCAAGGGTTCCAAATAGAAATGCCACCTCCCAGCGTCTGAAGCCTGGCTCCCGACTTGCTAGTTCCTAACTGTACCCTAAGCAGGGGCTTGTGATTAAACCACAGACAAAGCATCAGCCTGAGCCAGCAAGAAACCAGCAGGAGCCCAAGGACTCCTCTGAGCTTAGAGTGATTGTTTTCATGCAAATTGTTTTTAGTAGTAGGGAGATAACAGGCAAATGAAATATGGGAGATAGGCAGAGATTTTTCTAAACCAATCGTGGGGGCGGGAGAGCTCTTTAATAAAACCTCAGCATGTCTTTAACAGTTAAACTAGAAAATCCCCATATTTCTCATCAAGTAGAATAGAATTTGTCTCTAATGCAGCTCCTCCTCCTCTTCCAGCCCTGCACAATCAATGCCTCTTTCTGCTTCTCTAACTTCCCATCTTAACCCTGATCTAAGAGTTCCTTTTGAAATGGCTGAGTGTCCTGCCCATGAGAGGTATATTAGCCAGGGAATGATTCTAAGTGGTAGACAGAATGAGCAATATTAATTCTTCTGGTCATCTACTTATTTTAATGCATTTGGAGAAAACTGTGTCTGGAGCATCAAACCTGTGATTTTATTATCAGCTATGGCAGTCTGAGTTTTCAAAACCTGAGTTAATGTAGAGCTAGCTAGTAAAGAGAAAAGTATTAAGTAAATCATGACATGTATGATATGTAAATGTGCTATAAAAACTGTGAAGTGGTGCATAGACGTATGATGTTTGGAAAATATAAGCAGCAATTCTGCAACAAATCCAACTCAGCTCCTGAGAAAGGGCCAGAAAAATCAGTTGGCTCCCTGTCGTAACTTAGATGTAGACATTTGCATTTCATTCTAGATCTTCAAGAAATCTTTATAATTCTGAATCCTGGAAACTCCTGAAGTCTTAGATCGAAGTTCCCCAACTAGTAGACCTTGCCTCCAGCAGAAAGAGGTGTTTTGTTCCAAAAATCAGGAAATTTCATACAAACATGCAGGTTTCGTGGTGGCCACAGGCCCCAGGGTTGCTCCTCAGTGACACAGGCCCTGCTCATCCACTGCCGTGACTGTAGCTGGTTGCCCAGTGACAAAGGGCAGAAGGAAGGTTCCCCTTCCCTACAGTTCCTCCTCCTGCTTCTCAACCTTCTCTTCCTTCTTTCTTCCCTGGCAATTGCCCTCCCACACACACACATACACACACACACAAACACACACACACACACACACACACACACACACACACACACACTCACAGACACATGAAGGCCTCCAGGAGATGACTATGGGAATAGAACCCCTGTCTTTCCCGCTGATTCCTGTGGATCTTCATGCCTGAAAGGTGGCCCAACTTCACCAAAAATTCTCAGGTTGACAATTGGCTTTTAGCCATTGAACTGGCAGATCAATTGAAACTACCTAATAGGTTATTTTTGTGTGTGTTTGTGTATGATACGAGGTAGAGATGAAGATTCCATTTTTTTAGAGCCAGGTGAGGTGGTGCACACCCGTAATTCTAGTACCTGGGAGGATAAGACAGGAGGATCACAGGTTTGAGGCTAGACTCAGCAACTTAGCAAGACTATGTTTCAAAATAAAAAATAAAATAGGGCTGATGGTCTAGCTCAGGGATAGAAAGCCCCTGGGTTCAATCACCAGTACCAAATAAAAAATAAATAAATAAAGCAGAGGAAGGGAACAGACACATATTTTGGAGCCAGAATGTCTGAGTTCAAATCCTGCTTCTCTCATTTCCTGGCTATGTGATGTTAGGCAAGTCGTTTAAGCTCTCTGCTCCTCAGTCTCTTCATCTATAAAATGGAGATAGCACCTACTTCATAGAACTGTTGTAAAGATTGAATGAGTTATTTTATAAAGCAATTAGAGCCTGAGACATAGTAGAAGTTGTAAAAAATGTGACTTATTATGTAATAGTCTCCTATTCTATGAACCACCACTGGAATAAAAAAACTCCACACCCACAGATGATTCAATCATCCACATTTCTTTTATTCAGCAACTATTTAATGTTGGCAAATATGTGCCAGATCTTGCATTAAGTCCCAGGAAAATAAATGTCCTTCTCTTCAAGAAGTTTCTTCCCAGGCTAGCTTGTAGCTCAGCGGTAGAGCATTTGCCTAGCAAACACAAGGCTCTGGAGTCAATCCCCAGCAAAACACACACACACACACACACACACACACACACACACACACACACACACACTTCCCTGGTCCTACTCAATTTTGAATTTGAGGTTAAAATTAAGCAAACACAATATGATAATTGTTTAAATGAGGATAAAGTTAAATTAGGCACAAATGATATGACAATTGTTTAAATAAAAGTCTTCCAGAGAATGAAAAATTAAAATGATTTCAGATTCAGTTGACAAAAATCAGTTTCCTAGAGTGAGAGACCACTGAGATTTTGGAAGGTGCCCCTAATAAGGAGCAGAAGCCTAAACTTAGGACCACAAAAGTGGAAGTCAGAGGAAGCTGGCGGACGCTCTCAGGAAAGATGCCTGGGGGTTGTAAGTTACACATACAGTGTTTGGGAGACTACAAGCTGAGAACAAGAACTGGGAAAACCCATCCAGGGTTCAGAACAGGTGGGATCTGCTCAGTTCTATCTTCATGTTTTCAAGTCACTTGAGTTTGCTCTATGTAAGTTTTCCTATTACGTATTATATTTCTGAACTTCCTTTTAAGTACTTTAGCAAAACCAGGATGATGGGATGCACCTGCCCAGTGGTCACTGTCAGGAATGCATAACCGAAGGGAGGTTAGCTAGTGTTAGATCAGACAGGGGAATACTAGGTCTTCTGCTACAGACCTCTCAATCAACAGCCAATGATTTCTTAGGTTGCAAATTGAATATCAACGTGTGTTTTTCTTATTGCTGAAATTAATGGCTTGTTAATTAACATGCTGCATGTTAGAAAATGACTCCCATTAAAGATAGGATATATGGATTGGCTCAAATGGCTCAGAGACAACCCCCACCCTAACACACACACACACACATGCACACACACACACACACACACACACACACACACACACACACACATGCGGAATGAATAAGGGGTAAGAATCCTGCCAAGCCCTAACCCTTACACCCAAGGGACAGCACCCTACTCAGTTTCTGTCCTTGCCTTGGGGATTTATAATTGCACAAAGCCTGTGAGGGCACAGAACCCTGCCTCTGCCTCAGAAAGTGTGCCTCTACTGATCAGAGCAAAGAAAAATATGGAGAACTGGAACCACATCAAACTTACAGCACTGTTTTATGTCTCTGTGGCTAAGGAATCTCCATCTAAAACCACAAGTGTGAGCCAGGTGCGGTGTTGCATGCATATAATCCCCGTACTTGGGAGGCTGAGACAGGAGGATCACAGGTTCAAGGCCAGCTTTGGCAACTTAGGGAAACCCTCAGCAGTTTATTGAGATCCTGTTTCAAGTTAAAAATTAAAAACAGCTGGGGGTGTATATCAGAGGTAGAAGGTCCCTGGGTTCAATCCCCAATATGAAAAAATTAAATCTAAAAGTATGATAGAACCTGGCTTGAACCCTGACTTCAGTTCAACTAGAAGCCGAGGTTTGCAGGGTGGGGGTGGGGGCTGGAGGGGATGAAACCCTCAGCACTCAGACTCTCTGCTGGCTGCTCTTAACCTTCCAGAAGATAACCTAAGAGCAGTGCATGACTGACTCGACCTAGGTCAGTTCCCAAGAAAGAGCAGGATGTCATGGACCTGAAGGCCTTGTCCAGCTCTGACTTTTAATTCTCTGATGCTTCTTTTCCCACCCAACCCTAATGGGCCAGTCCCGAAAGTGTCAGATGTGACAGTAGCTGACAGAGGTTGGCTGGTGTCCTTAGAGGGCTGAGACAGAGAGGAAAGCTCCCATGGTCTTCATTTGGTTTTAAGATGTCTTCCATTTGACCTTGGCTGTTCCCAAGGGGCCAGGGAAGGTCCTCCCTAGTCTAGCTGCTACCAAAAAGTCTCCTCCAGGCTTCCAGACCCCAGTTTCTACTGGAGAGTGACTCCCTCTGGGCCGAGGGGGTTGGGAGTTTGGGTCTGTGGGTGGCAGGTAGGAAGCAATGATGAAATAGTCTAGCTCACCTGGCCTCCAGACGCACTGACATCACAGGGCAGTTCTCTGGCTGAAATTTGGATCTATAGTGGGGAAAAAAAAAAAAATCTGTCCACCCCAAAGAAGGTCTGGAGCAGCCTGTCCAGAAGAACTTTCTACAATGACAAAAATGGTCTCTTTCAGCACTGACCAAGGTGGTACACTTGCCACGTGTGACTATTAAGTGTTCAAAATGTGACCAATGTAAGGAAGGAAGGGAGTTTTAAACTGCATTTCATTTTAATTAATATAAGTAGCTGCCTGTGGCTGGTGGTTACTGTATTGGGTGGCACAGGCCAGGCCTCTTACCCCCGTCTCGCAGGACCTTTTCTTAATACTGAAACTCTCTAATCTATTGTGACCTCTTCCTTCCAATCTCTGGTCTTGACCTGAGCTCCTGGCTCACCCTCCTGTCTTCTACAGCATTCTGGTTTGGATAGGTAAACGAAATGGGGAGAAAATGCTTCTCAACCAGTCCTCCAGCAGGGATGGTTAAAAAGTCAGGCCACCAGGAAGTAGGGTATTTAATGATACATGGGACTCAATTAGAAACTAACTTGGAAAAGCCATTCAGAACTAATAAATCTAACAGTGCTTGTGTATATCGCATTATCATCACAATGCATCCTTCATAGAAAGCAAGCAGAACAAGAAGTGGAGTCTCATGTTAAAGATAAGAAAATGAAGCCAAGTGTGATGGTGCATGCCTATAATCCCAGTACTTGGGAGGCTGAGACAGGAGGACTGCAGGTTCAAGGCTAACCTCAGCAATTTAGTGAGACAAAAAATAAAATAGGGCTGAGGTGTGGCTTAGAGGTAGAAAAGAAAGAAAGAAAGAAAGAAAGAAAGAGAAAAAAGAAAGAAAGAGGAAGGGGTGTGAGGGAGAGAGACAGGAAGAAAGAAGGAAGGGAAGAAAGGAGGGAGGGAGGGAGAAAGGAAGGAAGGGAAAAGAAAGAAAAGAGAAGAACAAAGGTTGGTTTAGCTAATAGAATCATGTAGCAAGTAAAGATAGAGCTGGGACCAGAACCAGGTGTTCCGACCCCTGACTCCTCACCGTTGGAATATTTGAAACAGCCCTGATTAGTTGAGGAAAATGACAGGAGAACACAGGGACCATAATCATGCCAACAGACTGACCATAACTTACGAGAGGCTCTTTTCTTGAAGACCTACAAAGAGTCCTTTGGGTTGTACCATAAATCATTTCACACTCTAGTGTTGCAGAAGCTACAGTGGGTAAGGGAAAGCAGGTAGTGTCTGCCTTCCAGCGCTCTGATGGGCCATCCTGATGCCTGCTTGCATTCTACCTGAACTCTTAAGGCTCTTGCTTGCAAGTCTCCTTCCAGCAGGACCGTTCTCTACCCTTTGCACAACATCAGAGGCACTTTCTTCTGTGACCCAACATGCAACACACTGGTATTTCACTAGTGCACTTCATGAATTGAACGAGCCAGGTTTCTTCCCTTATGCATCAGTCAAATTCATTTTCATATTGCTTTTCTGAGTTCTCGGATTAAACTGGGGGGTTCTTAACCGCCGTGGCTATTAACCTGAATTGGTGGCTCTGTGTGTGTGTGTGTGTGTGTGTGTGTGTGTGTGTGTGTGTTACTGAGAAACTGAGAATTGAACCCAGGGGCATTCTAGCTCTGAGCTACACCCCCAGTCCTATTTTATTATTTTGAAACAGGGTCTTGCTAAGTTGCGGAGGCTGGTTGTGAACTTGCAATCCTCCTGTCTCAGCCTCCAGGTATTAGGATTGCAAGCATATGCCACCACACCTGGCTAGGTGGCATTTTTTTTTTATTACACATCCCACCTGCCATCCTTTGAGAAGCTGCAGTGGGGCCTGAGCATCTGCAGTGGTTCAAAGCCTCGCCAGGTAATTCAGATGCTGAGAGTTGAGACGTGTTGGACCACAAATGAAGAGACCCACCCACATGGGGTTCCCTGACTTTTCCTATCCAGCGGCCTCCCTGAGTCTATTTCCTATTCCATACAATGGAGAGACACGAAAGGCCTGGCCTACTTTTGCCAGCTTTAGGCATGAGCCCTTGTGAAAGAATTTTGTGTCAAAGAATATTGAAAAGTAACCTGCGTGTTCACCATGGGAGGGGGGTGGTGACCAGCAGCCAGGCCCCGCCTGAGAACAGGCCAGGGATTCAGTCACTCAGTGACATTTCCCCGTGGGTGCACATGGTCCGCTCGCCTCCATCCCACAGTGCTAAAAATGGGTAGAGAGTGGGTGGAGCTCAAAATACTTTAACTCAGTGTAATAGTGTGGGCAGCTTCCACGTAGTTAGGTAATTCTGGACAAATGGAAGCTTGTCTGCGTGCGGCTATATTTGTTTCCAAAATAACTGGTGAGATCCCCTAGGAATTTTTGGATGCTCATTAGTTCTACCTGTTTTGAGGTCTTTAGACCACGAGCTTTAGAAAGCCCCAGGCGTGAATCAGGAGACAGAAGTACACAGGTTCATTCCTAGCCTCGGAGTAGGACCGGAGGTAAACCAACAGCCAGTTGATACAGGAACATTTTCATTTGAGAAATTAAATTCAGGAAAGAAAAAAAAAACAGGAAATATACTACCTTACTATGACTATTTCTATGTATGCAACATATACATACATACCAGTTAAGTACCCAGCATTCAGCTACTATGGAGCCCTAGCTATAAACAAATTACAGCTTCACTCAAATACACCAAGATGCTGATAATATTTTCTTTTGAAACATCACGGTTTTACCTCTCTGGTAAACAGATCTGTTTTATTTCTGTTAATTACTTTTTGTCTGTTCAATACATAACATACTGGCAATAGCAGGAAAATAAATGCATTAAGTATCATGATTTTGCAGAAGATTGAGACTGGAGCCAAGTTAAGCTTTTGATGGCTCTGATACAATTATTTTGAATTTCTTATGAAGCAAATTCAGATTTCTTCCCCTAGGACAGATCATTTCAAACTTTAGCTCCTAGCCACATTACTAGCTGAAGCAGATATAAGAATCCTATCCCAGATGTAGAGAACTATAACCTACGAGGTGGGGCTGTTACAGCTACATTTTAAACAAATGTTTAAAATCATTGCTCAGAGCATTGTTCTAAGAGGCAGGAGCCTATGGGAGCTGGTCAGAAATATCAGAGTGCAATTGAATGAACCAACCATGAAAAATCGTCATTCCCACCAAAACCTCTACTGGAACCTATGGTAACAGGCACTGCCTGAAGGGGACCCCAGACATCATTTCTTCATCTTCTTCAGAGGTTATAGGTTGGATGCCATTGAAGCACATTAGAATGCTGGATTTCTGGCAGGGCAACCCAGTACAGTTGTGTGAGTTCACTGCACAGGAGCACCACATCTAAAGGATTACCATGGCCAGGCGTGGTGGCTCAAGCCTGTAATCCCAATATTTAGGAGGCTGAGACAAGAGGAGCACAGGTTTGAGGACAGCCTCAGCAAGTAGCAAGACTGTCCTAACGAGACCCTGTTTCAAAATAAAATAATAAAAAATAGGGGATGAGGGTGTAACTCAGAGGTAGAATGCTCCTGAGTTCAATCCCCAGTACCAAAATAAAAATAAAAATAAAAAGTACTAGAGTAAACACAGTCTATTTGTGTATTTTTTATGATAGTTTTCTGGCAGATGACTATAATCTGTCTTATTCCAATAAGTCAACCTCTGACAATGGTTACAATGGTTTTCTTTTTTGGTTTTGGGTTTTTTTTGTGTGTGTGTGTGTGTGTGCTAGGAATTGAATCCTAGGGGCATTCTACCTTCAATCTGCACTCCAGCCCTTTTTATTTTCAATTTTAAAGCAGAATCCCACTGTTACTGAGGCTGGCCTCGAGCCTGTGATCCTCCTGTCAAGCCTTCCAAGAACTAAGATTACAAGTGTGTACCACCACACCCAAGGACAATGGTTTTCTTGCAGAAGAGGTAGGAATATCATTTCTCATTTACACATAGCTACAATGTGGACTCAGTGCAGCCTGGTTTTGATTCCTGCCCACTGACCTTTTCCTGGTCATTTCTGGGCTGGAGAAGAGTCTCTTCCTGCATGTGAGAGGGTGGGATAAGCAGCCATAAGGCTGGTGCCCCCGGGAGCTTCTTCCCCGCCCAGGAAAGGCTCCGGCTGCTCTGCTGGACACAAGAGTAGAGCCAGCAGGCTGGCTTTTCCCCCACACTGGCCTCCCTGAGCTTCTTTCCTTGTCTGTCAGGCAGAGAGATGTGAGATGCCTGCCCTACTTTTGTGAGTTTTAAGCATAAGAGCTTGTGTGAGAGAATGTTGAAAAGCAACCATGTAGCCACACAGGAGGAAGGAGGTGGTGACCAGCAGTCAGGCCTTCTGTGATCAGGCCTGGGATTCAGCCGCCTGGTGACATTTCCACGCAGACACACATGGTCTGGGGGTCAGCGTGCAGCTCCCTCCTGCTGTAAATGCCTGTTTATCCTGCAGAAACAGAAGCTTCACCGGCTCTTCCTTGTCCTCCTCCCTCCCCAGCTCTGCTTGCATTGTCCCTCCTGGTCCCCAAAGACTTGCCCCAGGACTCATTTTTTAAAAAAATTGTTTCCTTTCCTCCACATTTGGCCTTTAAATGGTGCAGACCATTCCTTTATCTTACCCTGGGTGTATAAACCCTATTTGGGGATTTTAGGATACTATTGATCACCCTCAAACTTTTTTCTTTTTTTGAACCAGTGGGTGATTGAACTCAGGGACATTGTACGTTCTTAGCTACAACCCCCAGCACTTTTTAACTTTTTAAATTTTATTTGAGCCGGGTGTGGTGGTGCACACTTGTAATCCCAGTACTTGGGAGGCTGAGGCAGGAGGATCTCAGGTTCAAAGTGAGTCTCTACAACTTAATGAGGCCCTTGGCAACTTAGTGAGATCCTGTTTCAAAATAAGAAATAAAATTGGGTTGGGGGTATAACTTGGAGGTAGAATGCCTCTGGGTTCCATCCCCAATGCCAAAAATAAAAAACAAACATAAATATATATACATACATATTACATACATATATATACACATATATATGTATGTATATATACATATATACATACATAAATATATATACATACATTAAAAATATATATATATATACTTTTTTTTTTAATTTGGAGGAAGGGTCTCGCTAAGTTGCTGAGGCTAGCCTCAAACCTTTCTCAGCCTCCCAAGTCCTGGGATTCCAAGCGTATGCCACCATGCCCTACTTGTGTTCCCCCAAACTTTGAGGTTTAGGCGTGTACTTCCCACCTCCCCAGGAAGTCTCAAAAAAGAAAAGTTTGTTAGTACAGGGGTGATGGACTCTCAAATTCGGTCTCTTCTCCCCTCCAGGTTCACACCCCATCTGCCCTCAGGGTCGCCTCCTCCGCTGCCTCCACCCCTCTTGTTGTAAGCCTGATCAAAAAGAGGAAGTGTACAGGGATGCGATGCGGGGCTGCTTTAAAATGCTCTGGTGTGAGGCACACAAAACCTTGGGTCCTGGAAGAAGCTTTGGGGATACCTGCTCCATTAGAGTCAAGTCTGTTGGGGCAAGGCCACTTTTCTAAGTGGCTTTGGGGCTTGTCTGTAAGGGGAAACCTGACACATGGATTTATTCCATTAGTTTATCACTGGCACACGTTCATCTGCTGAGCATGTTATGTGTGGCAGGCACTTTGCTAGGAGTTGCAGCTAATCTGTGAATGCATCCCATCCCTGCCTTTCTGGAATGAACAAGTGGTGGAGATGCTTAGGAGTTGGGAAAACAGTGGAATTACATATGATAGTAAATGCTCTAGGGACAGAGTGCCTTGGCAAAAGAGGAAGTGGTATGAGGAAGCTACTTTAGATGGTGGGCGGCAGGCAACCACCCAGAAGGTTCTTAATGCTAGTTTGCTTTTTCATTTTCTAGATAATAAGTGCATAACTGGTCAAAAACCTTTTGGTATAAAGTGGTAGCAACTCCATATTTTGGAATTTGTTGCTCTCATGAATTTTGATTTGTCTGAGAATTTTTTTCCCCCAAATAACCTGGTTGGTTTCTAATTATCTACTGTTTAGATGTAGACTTTTCCATTGTCAAGTGATTTTTACCATTTTCTTAAAAAAACTGTACAGGTATGGAAGATAACCTTTGAAGATATACTGAATAAACAGTACGGTAATTGTTGAAGGAGAATTATTGTTGCATGCACTTATTTCTAACTTAAAAAGAAACTCAGTCTTTGCAACAATGAAATAGTGACCTGCCCTTCCCAACAGTGCTAGGACGCTTCCCTTTGTCCTCCCTCCTCCCCTTCTCAGCTAGATAGGTACAAAAATAAACAGAAAAGGGGAATGGTAGGTCATGCCCCTAAGCAACTGGCCCAGTTAATTATGATTATAGCTTTGCACTTGTTTAAAAAAAAAAAGATGAAAATTTACAGGAGTTCCTTATTTGAATTTTAATGGGAACAAAATTCCCCTTCCAGAAAATCCTGGCTCATCTATTTCCAACGAGCGATTTCATGCAATGAACAGATAGCTTCCCCAGGCAGAGAGTTTGAATTTCCTCTTCCTGAATCATTTCTTCTATCTGAAATATCTACATCTTATGAAGCAAGAACACCATATGAGGATGTAAAAAATTCGAGAACTACTAAATCAGCAGAAAACACAGTGAGACCAGCGTTAGAGAACCACATTCCAAGGAAAGTTCATTGGAAAGAATCCAGTAAAGGTCTCTTATGACCAGAAGCCTGATAGAGCTCTTCTTCTCTTTCTGTTGTTGAATCTATCTCTTAACATATTTTTAAAGGAGCAGAATACAAGTTGTGGTATAACTACTTGAGTAGGTGGGATCTGACATACTAGACTTGTATTCCTTCTTGGCAGGAAAACCTAGGCTGACCCCACTTCTCCATCTGGTCACCACATGGTGAAGAGACCGCAGAACAGCAGCCTTTAACCCAGCTATGTGAACTTGGATGGCAAAATAAAACTACATGTTTATTTTCTCTAACCTCTAAGTGAAATTTAACATTTTTTGCAATTATGAATATAGGCAAAAAACTAGAATAGTCATAGTAGCACCTGCAACTTTGTCACCCAGAGAAATCACAGATCTTTTCAGATCAGGTGACGTCGTTACAGATATCTGGGTGGATACTCATGACGACTTCAAACCAGCATTAAACTCTAGAGGTGCTGCTTGACCTTGTAATTTGCAATGTTACTAAAGGAACACAGTTGCTGCCAGTTTGTAATTTCTTAAATCTCTTTTGTAGCTATAATTCAACATAGTTGACTTCCTTTTCAATCCCACATATTCTGTTTCATGCATTTTAAAACATTTTGAGAAGAGTACATGGATTTAACCAGACTGTCAAAGGGGTCTGTGCCCTTTGCCCCCAGATGTTAAGTACCCCTTGAGAGACTCTTGGTGTCGTCTCTGTTGCTTTAGGGAACATTCAATACTGTCCCACTGCAAAAACACACTTTCTGTGCAACAGAGGGCTTAAAAAATTATCCATTCAGTACATTTTACTGTGTCTTTCACTTGGGTTTAGTTACCTCTTTCCCAATAACAAACCTTAACAAAAACCTCAGATGCAGTACAATTGTGAAATACGGAATCATTTGATCTTCAAATGGCTGGTTGAAACAGCACCAGCTCTCAGCTATTCAAGAGCTGACTAAGCCATGAATGATCAAGGTCCCCTTTTCTCCCTGGTTTCTTCTTGGCTGTTTACCATGTGATTCTTTTACTACTTGGTCACAGGTGCACTGACAGATAGGAAGGATCCCTGTGGAAATGACATTCAAATCTGATAATTTCCCACATCACTAAGAACTTGGGTATGGGCGGAGGTTGAAAGTGTTGATTAATTTAAGATTTGGGTTACCTGTGGCTTTTAATTACCATTCCACCCATGTCCCAGTGTCCTCTGTCTCCTCCCTGCCACTGAACTCCTGTAGTTCTAATGAGACACTTATCAGATGCTATTTTGTGTTGTTAGTTATCATTGCGGTGCAAACGTTCATCCCGCGGAACCTGTATTATCCTTCTCTTTTGTTGCCCCTGGTGCTTGGCAGACAATAGATCCTCTGTAAATAGGTGTGGCTGAATTGAATAGCTGTCTACTGTGCATATTTAGTGGGCCTTCGCGCTTGAAGATGCCAGTGCGAACATGATTGCTTCTATCTTCCATTTGTTTGTGCAACATCTATTCTACAAACACTGAATGCTTACTGTGCGCCGGGCATCATGCTAGACAGCAGGGACAAAGATGATATAACAGAACCACTTCCTTCAAAGAGTTCTGGGGCCACAGAGTACCAGACAAATAAACATTGCAATGGATATGATGAGAGCAGAGGCAGGGGTGTGAACTAAGTGTTCTGGTCACTCAAAGGAAGGACTGGTCAGCTCCAGAGAATGCGCATCAGAGAAGATGCTAGAAGGGGAACCCAAAGAATGAGTAGAGTTTAACCAGAGGAAAGAGGGAGGTGGAGACCTTCTAGAATCAGAGAGCTGCAATTCTTTAAGAATGGGAACACCACTCAGAATTCTTCACATACCCAACACTCATTTCTTCCCCTGCCTGTCTTCTCAGCGAAGAGAACCCTGAATTTTGTGTCTGGGCTGACACCAAGGAAGGCAAGCTCTTCCTCTAGACCAGTCATGAGCCAATCATGGTCATTGCTTTTCTCTTTACCAGTTATTGACGTCAGATGTGCACACTACCATGTTATGGTCCATGAGATATAAGGGAGAAATCTGCACAGGGATTTCCTTTTGAACATAAAAAAGATAAAAGTCTTGCTAGGAGAAAGCTAGCCTTCCCCTTCTTGTCTTGAAAACTAATATGATGTTTGCAGCTGTGGCAGCTATCTTGTGACAGCAGAAAGATAATCAGAGCCTGCGGGAATCTTGGATAGTAACACTGAACAGCAACCAATACTAGCAACTGGACTCCTCCTTGTGCAAGAAAAAAAAAATTAACCTCTGCTTGCCTGTGCTATAAGTACTTGGATTTCCTTATTGCTAAATACATCATAATTAACTTATATAGCTTCTGTAAACTATGTTTCACAGGTCTCCATAGTGAGTACCAATGAGATTATGACTAATACCCCTGCATTTTACTGGTTGATTATCCCCAACTTGCATAACTCTAAGACTAAGCGCCTTCCTCCTTCAGTCTCTCCAGCCTTTGTTTGTTTTGTGGCACTGGGGATTGAACCCAGGGGCATTCTACCTCTGAGCTACACCCCCAGCCCTATTTTATTTTTTATTTTTGAAACAGAGTCAAACTAAGTTGCTGAGGCTGGTTGTGAACCTGTGATCTTCCTGTCTCAGCCTCCCAAGTACTAGGATTACAGGCATGCACCACTACTCCCAGCTCTCTAGTCATTTTAGGAAGCTCCCAACAAAACATCTTTGAGAAGGCAACTCCTCTCTGAATCTCCCCCTTGTCCTCTCTGACTCTGCACTCACTCTGTCACTAGACCCCAAGAAGATGCAAACACACTGAAAGTCATAAGCCTTAGGTTAAAGTAGATCTGCCAGCACCTACTGCTCTCACTCTATTAAGGGATGTCAGAGAAATGGGAAGCATGCTGCTTTTGTCTAGTTTTATTTGCGATTTTACATAGAAGCCCAGCATCGACCTCCTTTGGAAGAACAAAATAGCAACAGAAGTCCCAGAGGTAGCAACTGTGCCTGTAGATTCCTCAGAGTTCATGTTTGTTGGCCCCACACAGCTGCTCTCCAACAAGCTCAGCCCAGAGCACAGTTGCAAGCTGTTAGTCAGCCTTTTGTCTCTGTGACCAAAATACTGGGCAAGAACCAATCAGAAGAGGAAAGGTTTGTTTTGGCTCATGCTTTCAGAGGTTCAGTCCATGGACAGCTAGCTCCAAGGCAGAAACATCATGGTAGAAGGTCAAGGCAGAGGAAAGCTGTTCAGCTCCTGGTATCTAAGAAGCAGAGAGAGCCAGACAGACAGACAAGGCCAGGGACAGAGATGATCCTCAAGGCTATGTCACCAGTGACCTGTTTCCTCTAGCCATGTCCCACCTGTCTATAGTTTTTACCACCTCCCAGTACGTCCATTCAAATTATGAACCCATCAAATGGATTAATCCATGGATAAGGTCAGAGCCCTTATAATCCAATCTTTCCACTTCTGAATGTTGCTGTAAGGCCTAACACATGAGCTTGCGGGGGACACCCAAGAACTAAACCATAACACAGATGTACGTGAAGGAGTGAAGAACAGCGCTGCAAAGGCGGCCAGGCAGGGATGTTGCATATCAACCTAAGAAATGTAAGCTCTAACCTCTAAGCCAGAGCTTCCCAATAACTGTGCCATCTGGTGTGTAGAGATACTTCCCTGCCCTCTCAGCCCTGAGGTGCTAGGCAGCCCCTAGGCTGGTCACACCCAGCAGCCAATGGCCTTGTCTGGGCATAGGAGGCTGTTGCCAAGTTGAATGGGGTCATGGCACAAAAAGATTGGGTAATAATGCAGTGTCATTGAAGGATTTTCAGCAGGAAGTCATCTGACTAGCTTTCAGTTCTGGAAGACAATGAAAGGGCGGTGCAAATACTAGGTTGGAAGAATGAGCAATGAACCTGGGACCAGGATAATAGTCTCATCTGAAATAGCCTCATTGGGAGGTGAAAGGGACCTAACCAAGGAGCAAGAAGGAGCAAACAGAGGGATCTGGGATGTGAAAAATCTTGAGATGAGAAATGAAGCCCAAGCTATAAATCAGTGGGCTTGCTGTTGAGTAGACATTGGGAGTGAGGAAAGTCTCCAGGATGACCTGCGCCTTCTGGCTTGAGAGCCTGGGAGTAATGTGACATCCAAGGAGAGTAGGAGTAATGTGATGTCCATCCAAGGAGACTGGGAACTCATGGAGAACGGAGTAGGGGAACACTGATTTGAGGTGCATGTGGAATGCCCAAGAGACCTTTAGATGTCTAGATCTAGTCAGGAGAGTACACTAGTAGAGAGGGTGTAGAGGTATCAGCAGGTAAGTGATGGGGAAAGCACATGGGCATTGCTGATATTGGCCAGGAGAATGTACCAGCCATGAGAGGGTGCCCAAGACAGAGTAAGTGGCTCAAGACGAAGGACCAGGACAAAGGACTGAGTTCTGGTGCGCCTCAGCCAGGCTGTGTGTGTGTGTGTGTGTGTGTGTGTGTGTGTGTGTGTGTGTATCTATCTGCTCTGCTTGTCTTTGAGCATTGGTCTCATTGTAGCCTACTTTTAAAGGGAATTTTTTTCCTAGGCAGAGAACAAAGTTGCTGGCAGCCCCAAACCAGCGAACACTTTCTCCAATCAATATATAACAAATCCTGGGGGGAAAATAAAAAACACAAAGCCATTGGTTTTGCTTAGATCACATGACTGATACTCAGGCCAAACACTTTTATTACATCTGGGGTGCTTAGATTGACCAGACCTGGGTCATGTGCCCACATCTGGTTGGAAAAGGGGGTATATATTCTATTACCAGAAGAACAAGGACAGTAAAGCTTTCTAGGAAGAGAAAAACAGTTATTATGGTCCTCTATACAGCAACATTAGAACAACAACAACAAAGCAGGAGGAGCCAGGCACCATGGTGTATACCTGTAATCTCAGTCAGTTGGTAAACCAAGACAAGAAGATCACAAGTTTGAAACCAGCCTTGGCAACTTAGCAAGACCCTACTTCAACGTTTTTTAAAGGGGGGGGGTGGAGCTGGGGTGTAACTCAGTGGCAGAACCCCCTCTGGGTTCAATCCTTAGTACCACAAAATAAACAAACAAAGGGGAGGAGGAAGGGAGAGAGAAAGTTGACATGTCAGAGTAAGTTATCAGTTTTTCAGAGGCCAAGATCTGTATCTTATTCATAAGGTTTCCTCTATTCCCCATGTGCCTATGATCAACAAGTGTGTGTGGAATGAACTCACAGACACCACACAATACCTAGTAGGGATTTGTCAAAACTCATGACAAAGACTAACATCCAGAAATCTCATTTGGACAAAGTACAAAAGCTCTTTTTCTCAGTTGTTGGCCACCACGGACATAGATATTAATAGATTCTCTAAAGAGAGCCAATCTTTTCCATGTTTTGGATGAAGGCACCGTATCAGTTTGGACCGCAACAGTTTCCGATGAGAATGTGATTGGATTAGGGGAGTGTCTTATGGAAATTAAGTGGTGTTGTTTTTAAGAGTGTTCATTGTATTGCTGGGTTCCAGGACTGACTGTAATTTCATGCTGCATTTGCAAGCCTGCAGGGAGACACCTTAATTACTACGGATGCCAGACAGAAAGAGAAGTGCTAATCAAACCTTTATTAATCGGTGACATACTTCCAACTTCCAGGAACAGATGCTAAGAAGGAATGATGCCTTGTAAACCATGGTACCCACCAACTCCCCTCCGGTAGTGTTTTATCTTATCAAGTACCTTTTATATCCACTAGGGGGAATCCTCATGTGGGTGAAGCTTGGCTTTTTCTACATGTAACAAAATGATACACACAACTCAAGAAAACTTGCTTGTTGGTTGATGGGTATCTTCTCCACTCTGTAAGGGCTCAGAGATCTGGCAAGTTGTCAAAATTTTCAGCCAGATGAGAGACTATTATTCGAGGTAGGTTAAATAAATTACTTAAATTCTCAATGGATCTCAGTAGAAGGGATCTGCCAACCATCTTAGTGAAAGTTTTTTTATTATAAACAGAAGTTTCTACCAGGAAAAAAGAGGGTAATTATTTGTCAGAATCTCTGCTTATTAAAAAAAAAGAAAATCAGTGCCCTTTCAATTTTAAAGAGCTTAATTTTAAATACCTGTTAGACACTAGTGTGATCTTTATACTCAGCGGAGTTCTTAAAGTATTATTGGCACTCAGTTGATAATTATTATAATTATTATAAGCTTGTCTAACATAATTACAGTATAAGGCTCTTCCTTTTCCAACACAAAGCCATTTTCAAACAAAGTTTGAAAGGTGCTATAAATTAACAAATAATCCAAATGCAACACTGAGATTTGCATCTATGGTTGCTCTTCCATATTGTCAATACTATTTTTTTTGTGTGTGTGTGGTTGAATGTTACTTTTTTCCTTTTTATATTCTCTGTCTCTGCAGAGATAATCAGCTCATGAATTGGTAAGTATGTGTTGTGTGAATACCAAGTCATTGTTTTTGGAGCTGTGGGTATCTCAAAGAACGACACCTGCCGCTAAGGAGTTTCTGGTCTTTACAATACAATTCAACCGATGTCTACTGAGCACTGACTCTGCAGGGCCCCATGAGCCGTGCAAGGATGGAACCATCATCGCTCATTGCTACACTCTCAGCCCACAACACATGCCTAGTGCATGGTAGGGTCTCAAGAAGTATTTGTTAAAGATATAAGCAAGTAAGTGAGCAGAAAGTTTGAGGCAGAAAGGGAATTATGGATATTTAATTATGGAGTAAGACACCATCCCTGACCCCAGAAAAATTACAGTGAAGTGGAAGAGCTAGACACACAACTATTGCAATGTGAATCGCAAGATGTCAATGCTAGCATAGACTTACAAGGAAGGTGCTAATTCAAGTTTGGAGGAGAAAATTCATAACCAAGTAGAGGAGTCAATTCAGCTAAATGTGACAGGCGTGCCTGAGGACAGTGCTGGAACCAGTCCTGGCATGGAAGAGACACTTGGTCACCTCTGTGGAATAAAGCGGACACACACACACCTGCTATACACAAGGCCTCCTGCTAGTTCTTGGGGGCAGAAAAATAAACTAGCCCTGGGCGGCTCCCTCTTCCTTCTCCTCCTCCTCCTCTTCCTCCTCCTTCTCCTTTTCCTTCTCCTTCTTCTTCTTCCTCTTCTTTAAAGAAGCTTATAGTCTAGTAGGGAACTTCTGGGACAATTTCAAGAAAGATCCCAAGGACAAAGTAGCTTTTAAACTGGACCTTGATGGATGAATACGAGTTTGTAAAGTGGAGAAGGGAAGGGTGCTTTAGGTGAAAAGCTCAGCAAACGAGAGAACACAGAGGCATGAAAGGGGCCTGACTTGTTTAAAGAATGGTGAACATTCCACTGCTGAAAATGGAAAACAGTACCAGCTATACCCCTCGCTATCACATAAAAGCTCCTTGTCCTTCATATGAAGTCTATTGATACATGCTTCTTGTTTTCAACAGGCATGATGGTAAGAGCCAAGATGAAGCCAGGTGTGGTGATTCACGCCTGTATTCCCAGTACTTGGGAGACTGAGTCAAGAGGATTATAGGTTCGAGGACAGCCTCAGCAACTTAGCAAAGCCCTCAGCCACTTAGTGAGACCCTGTTTCAATTTTAAAAAAATAAAATAAAGTAAAATAATACTGGATATGTAGCTTAGAAGTAGAGTGCTCTTGGGTTCAATCCCCAGTACCCCCCCGCCACACACACACGAGGGAAGAAACTAACCCTAACATTGTCCATAACTGGGAGAAAATAAGTTTCTCTTGCTTATGTCACCCAATCTGTGGCAGTTTGTTACGGAAGTCCTAGCAAACTAATAGAGTGACTTAGCAAAGCATTAAACTTCTAGTTTCAGATATTGTTATCAAACAATAATGATATTATTATTTATTGAACATTTTCTATGTGCTGGGCATTGTGCTAAAACCTTCATACATGTGATCTCATTTATTATACTAAAAGCCCCCTCAAGATACATGCTGTTACTTCCAACCACAGTGAGAGCCCTAGGCTATCTAGTTATGGAACCTGGGCCTGACCAGGGCCACTGCTGGCTGCTGAGTCTGGGAACAAACAAAAAGGCACCTCTTCCTTTGGACAAAGGCAGCCCCAGGCCAGGGTGCAGAGTGCAGGGTGCAGGGTGCAGGGTGTGGTGCACAGAGGGCAGGCTGGTTTTCAGTTCCTCTCATCCCCTTGGCCAGGTGTCCTTGAGTAAGCCTAATCTTTCATCCTGGCCTACTTGGTAAGTCAAGCAATCCATCATTATGCTAGACTGTCCAAGGGGTTAAGGTGACTAGGGTGACACCCCTGAGGTGGGAGCGGGTGGCCTCACAGGGACTGTGGACACTGGGAATACACACCTCATCCACTTCACATTTGGGAATGAGGCTGTGGGAACCCAGGTCCATGAGTTCTAGGTCGCAAGCCAGGAGCACAGGGGTCCCTTGAGTTAGCCCAGTCCTGCTAATGGCCTTAGGCAGCTCCGACTGTCTCCATCCTCTGTCAGCAAGGAGTTCAGTTTTCCAGGATCACATCCCCAGGATAGCCCATTGGTGCTTTTGCCACCATCTCCAACCTTCTCTGTACCCTTACTCCCACGAAACTGAAGGCACTGAGGCACACCTCTCACTAGTTGACTGTGAATGTCAGTGTGCTTTTCCTCACTATTTAAAACTCCTGCATGTTCCAAATTTGCAGCTTTCATGATAGGGGGAAATAGGCCTCTCACAGTGTAAATATTTAATCGCCATTAAGAATGTCCAATAAGTGAGGGGAGTCGCATTTCAAATTGGCTGATTCCGATGATTAAAGTGCAGAAGTCATAGCAGGGTAAAACATAAAGTGCCCTCTTAAAAACTACCATCTTTAGAACTTAGGATGGTTTCTATTTCTATTACATAAGTATCCTCTGAGCCCTGAAGGAACCAAGAATATCCAATTTATCTTTTAAATATTAGTAGGGGGTGGAATGGGGTGAGCTCTGGAGGTGAGGAAGTATGGCAATCTCTTCATAATCCTGTTTTGGTAATAATGAATATAAATGGAATTTCTAGACGTTATTGAAGGGACCACTGGAACTCAGACTTAAGGAGAAATGTCTAAAAAGGAAAAAGCAGTCTGTTCGGTTTTGTATCTTGTTTGAAAATATACTTCAATCATTCAGCAGTATTTCAGAGATCATAACCAGCCCTTGCCCCCACCACCTTCTGAACCCTTCACCCCCAGTAGTTCCAGTTTACCTTTAAGTTTCTTTTAGCTTTCTGTTTTAACTGGGAAAAAAAAAAATAATCCTACCCAGTAGGGTTTCCATTAGTTTGTATTGATGGGATGAATTTAGTTTAGGAGAGTCTGGTGCAAAGGGAATAAAAATGTACCTTTTTTTTCATTGCCAGGTCTGGGGAAACCAACCATTTAGAAATAAGGGAGCTCCATTTTGTCTGGCCGTCTTTCATGCTTTCTCATAAGCGAGAAACGGAACGTGTAGGTTTAAACATCATCTTGGACACTTCTGGATCCATGCCTGGAGAAAGGTTGGTTTGTTAGCCACAACTCTAGCAGGAAACAGGTGATGTACACAAACAGACGCAGCAATGAAGGGACCATGGCTGAGGTGTGACAGGTGGGGACTGCGAAGTCTAGCAATTCCAGGAGCCACTGAGAGCCACAGGTCTGAGGAGCAGAGCCAAGGAATGGCGGCTAAACCCGGAAACGGCTGCAGCTGTGACTCTAGCTGCACAAGAGGACTGCCTGCAGGACCTGTGGCCTTTGAGAGGGACAGGGCCACAGCCAACGCACAGATCGGCATGGGGGAAACTGGGGGAATAAGTACCCGAACTTCACCCTCACTTTTAATCCCTGTACCTCCCGCTGAGGTTTCCCATTGGCTGAATCCAGCCAGAAGCCAAAAGGTAAGGGTGATGCCCATAGATGTCATACCTCTGGAAGGGCCTACAGCAGGATGGGAAGAGTGGAGAGATGGTCTGGAGGGAGAAAGAGAGACTATGCAGCACAGATGGGGAAGAAAGAATAAGTAGGAAGGATTAGCAAAGGAGAATAGGTCATGCTGCTGGTTTCAGAAATGCATACTTATCTGCAAACTCATGAAGTCTTATACATTAAATAAGTATAGCTTTTGTACATCCATATCCCCAAAAAGAGTTTTTGTTTGTTTGTTTGTTTGTTTGTTTTAGACAAAAGGAAAAGGGTAGAAAAGAGAGGAAAATCTTCAATCTTTCCTGGGCTTTGCATTTCAGAGTCTGTGCATGAGACTGTCTGAGAGATATCATTTGGACCACCGTGTTCTCAGTGCCTTTCCCAGTGTGGATGAAGACAGGGACGCCCCTCCCTGTGAGACTGTGTGCCCAGCTTCCTGACAGCGGCTGCTCATACTCAGAACAGATGCCGGTGGCCTTCTCCCCGCTGCAGTAGATCTATTTTCTAGGGAGGGCAAGGGTCAGCTTGGCAGAGAGAACCAGGCCATTCGCTGCAAGGTCCGGCAACTTTATTGTCAGCTCAGAACATCTCCCTACCCCTCCCCAGAATCTCAAGGAAGCGGAAGTACAAGTGACTGTGGAGTTATCTGCCTGTTAATCTTATCTTCTCCTATTCATTTTAAGAGTTTGAGTTATTATTAATACGAAGGCATGCTTTCTGGCAGCTCTTCTCTTTGAATGGGCTTATGCCAAGCTGCCAGTTCTCAGGGGACGTGGGCCCCAGGATTACGCTGACAGAGAGTCTCAAAGCTGTGATGGCTGAGTGGAGACACGGGAAATGAGGATGTTTTAAGGGGGGATCAGCATTTTGTGTCTAGTCCTTGATGCACTTTGTCTCCTTATTTCAAAGGAACAGCAAGAAAAATATGGGTAAGGGTAGACTGGAATCTTATCAAAATCACCACAAAGCTTGGTTTTCAAGACACTGCTCAAGTTATGGAAACTTCCCGAATCTGAAGAACTAATTAGCTAATGAGTGTACTTACTTCCTGCAGAGTGAGCTCCAACTCATCTGGAAAACACTGTGATGGCTGAGGACTTACCGTATTTTGCTGTCAACTAGGAATGGCCTCAGGTTCT
This sequence comes from Graphiurus murinus, assembly GCA_004027655.1. Lineage (NCBI taxonomy): Eukaryota > Metazoa > Chordata > Mammalia > Rodentia > Gliridae > Graphiurus > Graphiurus murinus. Next base: position 149,011 of record PVLC010000528.1, on the reverse strand, counting down.
TAACCACCAATGGTTTAGTGAATGTTTTGGAGAAGGGCTCAAGAGAAACCTCATGATACGGAGTATACTACCTGAGAAGTGAGGGACTGAGTGCCCTGGTGATGTTCTAGAATCTGAAGCACAGCTGGTATTTGCATTCTTCCCATAAGCAATAGCTTACCCATCCCTGGAGCTGAGTGAGGGCCCTTAAGTAGCTTAAGGAATGCCATTGGTTGGACCTTGAGTGAAGAATTGTGTTAATGTATGTCCCACTTCATTCTGTCATTCATAACTATAACTCTGCTGGTGAATGACCATGAACTGGGATGTCAGGATGTAGGGAAAGATGACAACTAGAATTGTAGGTGTGAACCCAAGTTCCACCAGCTGAAAGAACACCACTGAGCCTTCCTCACTTTAACTATCGCCAAGCATAAGAATGCTCAGAATTGAGCCGGGCCTGTTGGCACACACCTGTGATCTCAGTACTTGGGAGGCTGAGACAGGAGGATCACAGGTTCCAGGACAGCCTCAGCAACTTATTGAGGCCCTCAACAACCTACTGAGACCCTGTTTCAAAAAAAAAAAAAAAATTAAAAGGGCTAGGGTTGTAGGTTGGAGATAGAATGCCTCTGGGTTTAATCCTAGCACCACCTCCCCCCAAATAAATACATACATAAATAAAAGAGTGCTCACAGTTGTCGGGGACCATGTTGGGTGGACTTGGGTTCACCCCACAATTCCGGTTGTCATCTCTCCCTATATCCTGACATCCTCGTTCCTGGTCATTCACCAGCAGAGTTACAGTTATGGATGAGAATGGAGTGGGGCATACATAAAGACCATTCTTACTCGAGGTCCAACCAGTGACGTTCCTTAAGCTACACAAGGGCCCTCACTCAGCACTGGGGTCGGGGGTAGGGTGCTGAGTTCTTCCCGTCACATCTCCATTGTGCTGTGCTTCACTTTTCATGAAGAGCGCACGCTGTTCACCTGGTCTCTCAGCATCAATTCAAATGTGTTAAGCGACGCTTCCTCTAATCTACTCTCAACTCTCTGCTAGAGAAGAGGCTGGTTCTTCTCGTTATCCCGTCAGTTACCAAAGGGGCTTTTTGATAAGGTCCTGGGTGTGGAAGACCACACAGATATGAGCAAAGCTGTGGTGGGGGAAATCATTTGTTTTATATCCTAGAAGGACAACGCGAATACTACTCACCCGACCAAGCTGGCATTTCCCAAATACTGACCAGGGGTTATAGCTACATAGAGAATTTGTTGACCATCAGAACTAACTCTTAGTTGTTTTCTTTTTCTTTCTTCTTTTTCTTTTTTTTTTTCTACCTCTGAGATACACTCTCAACCCTTTTTATGTTTTGTTTTGAAATGAGGTCTTGCTAGATTTCTGGGGTTCTCATTAAGTTGCTGAGGCTGGTCTTCAACCTGTGATCCTCCTGTCTCAGCCTCCCAAGTGCTGGGATTATTGTTTTATTTCTACTTTTATGCTTTAATAGCCTTTTTAAAAATTTTTTTATTTTATTTTATTTTTTGTACTGTGGATTAAACCCTGGGGCATTCTGTATCTGAGTTATACCCCAGTTCTTTTTATATCTTATTTTGAGACAGGATCTCTCTAAATTGCTGAGGCTGGCCTTGAACCTGAGATCCTCTTGTCTCAGCCTCCCAAGTACTTGGATTTATAGGCAGGCATGTGCCATGTGCCACCACACCCGTCTCTCTCTCTCTCTCTCTCTCTCTCTCTCTCTCTCTCTCTCTCTCTCTCTCTTTTTAATCTTTGCCAGCCCAGTTAGCTTTACCAACTATGGTCAGATTAAAAAAAAAAATCAGAAAGAAAAGTGAAGCACCGATGATAACCATCTTGTGACTGTGACCAATTGCCTACTGAACAGTTCTTAATGTCCGGAGTCTCAGCAGGAAACCATCGAATCTATAAAGTCCTGTCCAGCAGAAATGAGTCTGATTGTGGATGGCCTGGTTAACCTAGATTGCCTTTGGTGCCTGAGGGAGTTGATATTTTCTCATTACGAAGATTTCCCCATCTAGTGAACGCTGCAAATAAAACTGCTCGGAATCAGTCGGAACGGCCCGTTTCCGTGGCAGCAGGCCTCGGTCTGGAGGATAAATCTGCACCATCTTCTTTTGTTTGGGTTTCAGCCAGTTGTGTTACAAGGAGTTCTGAAATGTGCTATAAGTGATACCCGACAAGATGAGCTAGGTCAGTTGGAGAGGGAAGCTTTGTCACTGACGGGACGTGTACCCTTTGGCCAGACGGCGGTGTCCAAGAGAAAGCAATCAAAGAGATATAGAACCCACATGCCTAAATATTTATTTCAGTTGTTCATATTTCCCACACTTTTCAAATGTGAACTTATGTCCTGAAGGTGGAGCTTTAGTACACAAGAAAATTGGGAAGGGGCAACCGCGTGTGTACAAAATGGGGTAGAATCAGCAAAGAATACATTTCCATGCTTCCCAGTTGCCTACATTTTTCATGCCAAAAAGTAGGCATGGATTCTGATTTCTTTTACTGTAGGAGTCTGCATACAATTAAACAGGAGGAAAAAGAGGGCTGCTTGCAAGAGTGGGGCTTATGGTCTCAGTAGAATGAGGAGACGCTGTAGCCATCAAAGCCATTTATACTTCTTGCTGGTAGTATTTTTAAGATGTTGTTTCTTTTTTCAAAATGAGGCAGCAATGCATTGAGTGGTGATCAAAATGCCGCACAGTAGAGTATGTTTAATCCAAATAGCTCCCAAGATGGTCCGAGACTGATTGTACCAACTCTACGGGACTTAGAGAAATGACTTGGTTACCAGTGAAGTAAAACTATCTTCAGAATGGAATTGAATGTTGTTTCTCAGCACATCACAATACCGCCACAGCCTGTTCTCAGAGCCAGTGAGGACTATTGTGTGCTTCACCACTCACAGGGAAAACTGTCAAAAAGACCAGTGCGTAAATCCCCTACTATGCGGTGCAGGGTCTGGAGCTTCTGCAGAGGGATTTTCTGTTTTCACCTGTGCAAAAATTCTTACAGCATTCCAAGTGGATGGGGAATGGGGGAAAGGCCTGCCTATTTGGGGGCAGGTGAACTACCTGATTTGCCTTGCCCAAGATCTCCTGATTAACATCAACCTGAGTCCCCTTCTTCCTCCATCCTCTTCCTCACCAACATTCCAGCCACCATCGCCACAGCAGAAAGGGTAATCTCTGATCTCTGGAAAGTGTTTGCTGCCTACTGGCAGGCAAAGACAGTGTCATCCAACTTTAAACAAGGGGCAGATGAGTGAAAAGATGATCACTCTGAATTCAGCATCAGAGCCATGTTGGAATGATAGTATCCTTTTTTTTGGGGGGAGGGGCTTGCACATTCTAGGAAAGTACTCTATACCAAGCTACACTCTCAGCCCTGATATGATCCTTTAATTGTACACCTAGGAAAGAAACTCATGCTTCTCTGCCTCCCACCCTGGGGAGAACTTAAAGCACTGTTGGAGAAGTGTAAAACCCCAACAGCGCCTCCTTCTGCAGGACCCTGCTTCTAAGGAGGCCCATTCTCCCATTTCCTCCCAAAGAGATTCCTGGGAAAGCTGGGGGGAATTGCAGGAAAGGAAACTGGGGCCAGCAACCAGTTCTTTCTCTGAGGCCTTCTGTCCTGGAAAAGCCACGCAAGAGTGTGGCTCCCTTCCCAAGGACCCATAGGGGTCCTTAGCCCCCTCCTCACCCTCCAGGCTGTAAATGCCATGCCTCCTGCTAGGAGGCATTTGGACATCCTCCAGGAAGCCCCTTTCTGAGAAATCATGAACCTGCTCCCCAGCTCACAACGGTTTGCTGTGTTCCATAAATTCTTGGTGGCTTGGGGGCAACTCAGCTGACAGTCACTTCCTGGGTGAGGTAGTGAGACCTCAGAGAGGGTCCACAGGAACTGGGGAAAGAACCCGGGGAGCACCCCCACCCCACCCCCGGCTAGGAGGATTTGGCTCTAAGATTAGAAGTCAGTCTGGGGAGGGTGGGGTCTGTTGATGCATTCAATTTGGGGAACTTTCCAGCCCCTAGCAATGAACCGTCTCTGGGGATTGTTGTAATGGCCACAGGTGGCACTTGACTTAGCACGGAAAGCTTACAAGGGCTCCGAGCTCGGTATGGATTCAAATCTCCGCTCTGCTGCTTACAAGCAGTAGGACCCTGGCTCTTGGCAGAGCCTCTCCATGATCGTTCTCCTCGACTGCTAAATAGGGACGATAACAGTCACTAATTAATACGGTTGTTATGACTATTAAATGAGTCTTAATCCGCACGGTGCATTTAGAACAGCGCCCAGCAGGTAATAAGTGTTCAATAAATGTTAGCCCTGATCACTAGGGTTAGATCGTGAGCAGAACTTTCTAAGTGCTAGGTTTGAAAGCCCGAGACTCCGTTGCCAAGGGAGATTCGAGAATCTTTTCAAATATGGGAGCTCCAGGGATTGTCCAGAAAGAGAGTGTGGCGCCTGCTTTTCCCCCACCTCACTCTTCTGACCCGGGGAAACCCACCCCCTGTCACAGGGGCGGCTTGGTCCCCAGAGCCTTGGCTTGGCAGTGTCTCCCGCGCCTCCCCGGGGCCTCCCTCCCGCCGCTGCACACCTGTCAGCCGCCCTCGCCGCCTCCCAACGGCCCGAGCCCTGGGCCTCCGCTGCAACCCCTTCGACCCTGGGTCCTGGCTCCCCACACTTGGCGTATCCCCCCACCCCCGCGCCTCCCAACCCAAGCTGCTCTCGTAAACAAAACCGGGGCGTTGGAGCAGCCCCGCAGGAGCACGGGCGCGGGAGCCCGCTCCGTGCGCCGTTAGCGCGCCCCGGGAGCCCCGGGCCAACCAAAGGGGCGATGGTGGCGGCCACGGCAGGCGGCTCAGCTTTGTTATGAATAGATGAAAGAGGCCACCTACACAGTAACCCAAATTACGAGACCTCCCTCCTCCCTATCTCACCGAATCAAGAGGGGAGGGGAGATGGGCGTGGAGGGAGGGCGGGCAGGAGGCGGAGGGCGGAGGGGAAGGGGATGAGGAAGGGGGCCAGTTGCATCCCACTTTCACAATGGGAAAGTGAAACGCACAAGCGCACCCAACCTCTCCAGCCCTCCCCGCCCGCCGCGCTCCCCTCCGCCCGTCCCCTCCCTTCCCCTCCGCGCCTCCCCGCGAGCGCCAGCGCTGCACAGAGGAACTCTCCGCGAAGGAGGGCGAGGAGGAAGCGGCGCCGGAGCGCGCAGGGCTTGCCGCCGCCGCCGCCGCTGCACAGGCTGCCGGAGCGAGCCCGCCGCGCGCCGTCCTCCCCGCTCTCCTTTCCGGGCGAGCCGCGGGGATGGGGCGGCCGCGGGAGCCCGAGCGCGCGCAGGAGCCGCCGCCGCCGCCGCCGCCGCCCGCGTCTCCGTCGCCGCGCGCCTGAGCCGCGGTCGCCGCCGCGCGCCCTGCCCGGGGGCGGCCCCCCCAGCCCCATGGAGGTCTCCCGGAGGAAGGCGCCGCCGCGCCCCCTGCGCCCCGCCGCGCCGCTGCCCCTGCTCGCCTATCTGCTGGCGCTGGCGGCTCCCGCCCGGGGCGCGGGCGAACCGGTGTGGCGATCGGAGCAAGCCATCGGAGCCATCGCGGCGAGCCGGGCGGACGGCGTGTTCGTGGCGAGCGGCAGCTGCCTGGACCAGCTGGACTACAGCCTGGAGCACAGGCTCTCGCGCCTGTACCGGGACCAAGCGGGCAACTGCACCGAGCCGGTCTCGTTGGCGCCCCCCGCGCGGCCCCGGCCGGGGAGCAGCTTCAGCAAGCTGCTGCTGCCCTACCGCGAGGGGGCGGCCGGCCTCGGGGGGCTGCTGCTCACCGGCTGGACCTTCGACCGGGGCGCCTGCGAGGTGAGGCCCCTGGGCAACCTGAGCCGCAGCTCCCTGCGCAATGGCACCGAGGTGGTGTCGTGTCACCCGCAGGGCTCGACGGCCGGCGTGGTGTACCGCGCGGACCACAGCAACCGCTGGTACCTGGCGGTGGCCGCCACCTATGTGCTGCCGGAGCCGGAGACGGCGAACCGCTGCAACCCCGCGGCATCGGACCGCCACACCGCCATCGCGCTGAAGAACACGGAGGGGCGCAGCCTGGCCACCGAGGAGCTGGGCCGCCTCAATCTGCGCGTGGGTGGGGGCAGCCTGCACTTCGTGGATGCCTTCCTCTGGAACGGCAGCGTCTACTTTCCTTACTACCCCTACAACTACACGAGCCGCGCCGCCACCGGCTGGCCCAGCATGGCGCGCATCGCGCAGAGCACCGAGGTGCTGTTCCAGGGCCAGGCGGCCCTGGACTGCGGCCACGGCCACCCCGACGGCCGCCGCCTGCTCCTTTCCTCCAGCCTGGTGGAGGCCCTGGACGTCTGGGCGGGCGTGTTCAGCGCGGCCACCGGAGAGGGCCAGGAGAGGCGCTCCCCCGCCACCACCGCGCTTTGCCTCTTCAGGATGAGAGAGATCCAAGCGCGCGCCAAGAGCTGCAGCTGGGACTTCGAGACAACCCAGCACAACTGCGTAAGTCCTGCCCCCGGGGCCCACCGGGGAGCGCTGCTGCCGGGGAGCCGCCTGGGCCGAGGAGGAATGAGAAGGGAGGGGGGGGGGGTCCGGAGAGGAGGAGTCCCGGGTGACATTTACCACGTCTCGAGTTCACGTCGCCACTGGCCCTCTGAGACCTTGGGCTACTCAGAGCAGGGCCTGAGGTCCCCCAAAGGAGAGTGTAAAAAGAGGGGCGGGGAGGGTTGGAGTTGGGCTCCAAACTCCAGTGACTGCCTCGGGTGCAGCCTTGTCTGTCCAAATGTGGACGTTCGTTTGGGGCTGAGCGTCCCCGCGCTGCCCCTTTCCCTAAACCGTCTCTACAGACTCATCTCTTCCGCGTAGGCTTAGCAGGCTTGTGGGTTTGACTCTCTTGGGCAACACAGGTACCAAACAGTGCCCTCAGCAGAGAAGCCATCGAACCTAAAGGGCTCGCTGCCACACCCCAGCCTTTGTGCCCCCCCCCTTCTGGACCCCCTCCGCTAGCAACACATGTGATGTGGTCCGAGGAGTTGGTAGCCTGCACTACGCGGGTAAATAAAATGCTAGCCTGCAAAGAGGCGCGCACAACCCCCAGCACGACCCAGCCAAGGGGGCGGGGCTGTGGCTGGGCTGCGGGTGGCTGTGGCCTCTCTCTCCCGGGAGACGCTGGGGAAAGGGAGGGGGGACGGCTTTGTGGGTACAAAGCCTCACCCTGGAGGGGAGAGCGAGGGAAAGTATTGGGGTGCCACAGGCAGTTTCTGGGCTCTGGATTGCTGGACTAGATTGAGGGGTTCCTTGGCACTACCCCTGGGCTGTGCCTGAACCAAGCCAAAGACACAGGTTTCCCCCGGGCTCCGCAGGGCTCCCAGGGAGGCCGCAGCTTGAGGCTTGAGATTGGCAGTTCTTTGACTGGAAAATAAAGCGGTAGTTCAAGAGGGTCCAGTTGATGGGGATTATAGAGCCATTGTGCACTTCTCTGGAGGCCGTTTCCCTTCCAAGGCTGCTGGCACATCAACTCCACATATGGCTCCTGAGAGGGGGGCCTGCTGAGAGCCTCCTTTATAACTGGACAGCAATCAAAGAGCAGAAATTAACGGCTACAGGTGTTGCCATTGTTTTGGTATAAAAAGAGTCAGAGAGGAAAAGGGAGAAGTCTCCACTTGGAAAATGTGTTGCGTCGCTGCATTTGTGTGTACCTACCGACAGGGTATGGGGAGCGGTGGCGCTGAGGTATATTAATATGTGTAGAGAAAGACACCCCCACCCACCCTGTTCTGTGCAAAGTGCATCCTACCAAGTACTAGCCCTAGTATCCAGGGAGAAAAAGGCTCCTTAGATGGGTCACTCACTTGTTCCTCTCTGCCTGTCAGCTGTCTGCTGGGACAAGAATATAACATCTTCATTTTATTACTGGTATAATTTTTTAAAAAAATATAGAAATGCCACATGTTGCCTCCCCTAAACGACTTAGTCTTGCTGTACATATATAACTTAATGTTTACTATCTACGTACATCTTTATACGCTAATGGTTCAAGTTTGGCAAGCTCGCTGCCTTCTACTTCTCCGTGGAAAGACTTGAAAGCACCCCCTAAATATTACTTTGTGCCGAGCTTTAGGCACGCTTGGTCTCTGGGGGTTAATGACAAGACAGCTCAGAGGCCCACAGCAGGTAATAACAGTGGAAGTCCAGGCTTTGCCATCTGACAGCTGTGTTGATGTGTGGAGCCAAGACATTTCTCTTGACTGCGTCTACCTATTGGGTTCTGGAGGACTCGGTTCCCTTCCAAAGCCAGCAGGCATCCTGATGTACTCCTAATCCACGTTTTGGCTCAATCAGGTGTTCCTACTTATGCTGGGATGGGGATGGGCTCAGGCAGGGACAGTCACAGAGTGACATCTTCATGGGAGCGCCTGGGAGAGAGCTGCCCCTTGGAAATCAGGCAAGAGATCAACACATGCTGCCAAAAATCTGGAATGGGGAAAAATAAATAATTAAATGGGTCCCTCCACTGCATTTCTTGCTGCTGCTATTTATCAAGAACTCCCAGTGAGCTCGGAGCTGTGTGTTGTGAAAGATGGGGTCTCTACCCTCTGAGCTTGGCATCCCAGTTAAATAATATGCTCTGGTTCAGACAATAGCATCTCATGGCTGCACAGGTGGGAGCTTGGAGTTTTGCTTTTTTTTTTTTTTTCATTTAAGTAAATTCCTTGCTGTTAGTATGCATTAAAAAGCCTTAATGGAATTGAATTTTAAGAGGAGTTTGAATGAAAAAAAAAAAAAGGTGGTAGTTTTGATGAAAAAGCTGACAATTTTCTAACCTATTAACTAGGCAGATAAGATACTTAATTCAACAACTGTTTGTTTGATGCCTGCTAGCGTAAGCGATGCTCTGTGCTGGGTGCCACCGATTTTGCCTCTGAAGGGACAATAGCAGGTTGCAACCCCGTTTAATGGGGTCATGGGATCGGTGTGCCCTCGGTTGTCACTCTAAAGGGTGATGTCATTTGATTGCATTTGTTCTGCATTTTATTTTCAGGTCTTGAATGTGTTTTTGAGAGACATGCTGAATTATAGGTGACAAAAAAAAAAAAAGAGTCGGACCTGAAACACTCTAGAGGGAGCCCCAATAGATTCCAGCAGCTATTCTTCAGAGCAAACACAGTCCTTTTACCAGTAATTCACAGGCAGCAATGCACAAGTGGCTAGATTCGCTGGCCTTCTCCCTCTGTTCCTAGCTGGCTTCTTTCATTCAGCCACAGGTAGTGACAACTGACTGGGCTGTGTTTTCCCATCTCTTGGCTCTCTTCTTACCTCCCATTGACTGATTCTCCTCCCTTCAGCTTTTCCTGCTAAGGATTAATTTTCTGAGATGCTTATGTAATTTCCAAGGTGCTTGTGCAATGAGTCTGTTCTTGAGGGGGCAGTACATTTTCTACCTGGTCATCAACTTCGAATGCACTTTCACAACTAAAGTAGGTTAACTGCAACCCCCAAATATGCCAAAACAGCTGTGTGCTGCAGACCCCCTCTCTAAACACTCCTGATGAATATTTTTACAACACTTCCTCATATATCATTCCTTTGAGCCTCTCATCAAGTCTGAGGTCAATTCTGGGAGGAGTGTCCCATTTCTCAGATGAGGAAGCTCAAGATAGTGAAGCAATCTGTTCAAGATAACACAAGAACCACAGCTCTCCAGCCTAAACCCGGGTCTTCTAATGACTACGTCTGTATTCTTTCTGCCCAGCTGGTGCTTCTCAAACTTTCTCTTGCAGGTCCCCTAATTAAAGAGGCTGAAACGACCTCCCCTTGAATGTGGCATTGAGGATAGAGGGCAATACATGCCCCAAATCTTGGGTTGCATTTTAAAACTTCTTGTGGTTTGCTTAATATTTTTATTCTGTTCTACAACATACCTGTGCTTGGATTAATATAGAAACGAGTATTTTAATTTTGCACACATTAATTTAACTTCCTACCTAGGTGCAGTGGTGCATGCTTATAATCCCAGTACTTGGGAGGCTGAGACAGGACAATCCCAGGTTTGTGGCCAGCCTCAGCAGCCTCATGAGGACCTTCACAGTTTAGTGAGACCCTGTTTCAAAATAAAAAATAAAATAGGCCTAGGGGTGTAGCTCAGAGGTAGAATGCCTCTGGGTTCAATCTTCATTAACACACACACACACACACACACACACACACACACAATTAACTTCCTCTCTCTCTGAATCCCTGGTACACCAAGTGAGACCCATAGGAAAGTAATTGTGCTGGAGTTTGTGAAGATGGATTGTTCCAGACTTGTTTGACTGTCATAGTTGGGTCCTGAGGTTGCTCAGGGTTTAAACATGGTGGTCACTCCTCTGTAGACAGACACCATGGGTGTATGTTTTTCTTGTACTTTGGCCCAGGGACTAACTCTTCTAGTTCATTCTATTTCTTGTTGTGTGTGTGGGGGGGGGCACACTCCCTTCCTTTATTCTCACATAATTCTAAAGCCTGACATAATTTGACTGTCATGCAGACAACCACAAAGCGCTCACATGCTCTGGACAGACAGCAGCCAGAGGCACTTCTGGCTACTATGTGTAGAAGTGATATCCCAGTTCCACTTGGCAGTGTGGCCCGCTGACCTCAAAATCCACAGTCTTCCTGTGATGTTTATCCCTCTTCTTGTTTCTGTTATGATTCAGAACCGTGGTGCTGTCTATAGACGAGGTGGTGAATTGTACTTTCATCTGCACATCTGATATGCAAGGGTAGGTTCACAAAGGACAACTGCCGCGACAGCACCCACTTAGAAAGAGGGGACGCAATCACAGCTACAACGCACTGAATAGTTATTACGGCCAGGTTTTGCACAAAGCAATTTACATGCCTTATTTTCTCTTGATTCTCAGTCACCATACGAGGCAAGGGCTGCAGTTATTTTGATGATTATGGATGAGAAAATTGAGACCCGAGGAGAGCTTTGGTTAGGTTCTATAGCTGGTAAACAACTAAAGATTTAGTAACTGTGTGGTCCAGTTCTAGGACCTGAGTTTTTGGTTTTTTTTTTTTTTTTTTTTGGTATTGGGGATGAAACCTAGGGGCATTCTACCTCTGAGCTATACCCCTAGCCCTATTTTATTTTATTTTTTATTTAGAAACAGAGTCTAAGTTGCTGAGATCCTCGCTAAGTTGCTGAGGCTGGCCATAAACCTACATTGCTGCTTAGTTTCTGGTATGTATTCAGGGTTTAAGAAATAGCTGTTGAATGTATAAATGAAGGGTCTTTGAGGATTGTGTTGGAAGTAAATGTTTCTACTAAGCAGCAACGCTTTCTTGAGCCTGGCCACCTTATATTTCATTAACTCATAACCACTATCTTTTTCTTAATGGCCTGCACCACCATACACAGATCATGCTTGGATTTTGTATGGTTAATTTTTAAAATGTGAACAATTGTGCCTCTCAGATATGAGAGGAAAGGATTTTATGCTATAGGGCAGTGGTTCATAACAGGTGGTCTCTGGGCCAGCAGCATCAACATTACCTGGGGCTCTCTAGAAATATAAATTCTTGGGCCCCACACTAGACTTACTGAATCAGAGACCCTAGAGGTGAGGATGGAACTGGCAGTCTGTATTTTAACAAGATTCAAATTCTGGCTCAGGTGTAAGCACCATTATTGTAGAAGGAAGCAATTTTCCTTGTATTCCACCTGAGGCACTCAGGATAGGGACTTGCCCTGTTTTGTTCCATTGCCTTTTACTTAGGCCACAACAAGTAACCAACTCATTCCATTGCTCTTTATCTCTTTCTCCCTCCTAATTGCTCAATGGAAATACCTAGGAAGCCTCCTGAAGCCTTACTATTCTTGGAAACCTAGAGGTCAGAGTTGAATACATCTTTCATTCTTGAGTAACAGCAGTTGACTTGCACTTTACTCTAGGATGTGGAGGAACTTCTAGAGTCTTCTACTGTTCTCTACAACAACCAAGTCCACACACCAGACATTCTCTCCAAGGGTCTCTTTACAGCTCAATCCTGATGCCAATTTCTTTCCTAGTCAGGTACAGTTGGTTGCAAAATTCTACTTGAGTAAGCTCAAATAAGGGAATGAGGGGTTTCCTGGACAGAAACACATGGAATAACTTGGTAATCTAGGAATAGAAGCAGTACAGTGTAATACTTACATGCACAGTCTCTAGAGCTGGGGAAACTGGGACCAAAGTTGCCACTTCCAGCTGGGTAGCCTTGGATAAATTAACCCTCTATGCCTCAGTTTCTTCACCTGTAAATAGGGATCCTATTTGCTTCGTAGGATTATTGTCTGGACTCATGAGTTAATATGTAGGGAAGTAACACTACTTGGCCCACAGTGCATGCTGTGTACGTATTGACTGTCACCACTACCATGATTAGCAATAGCAATAGGATGGGACTCCTAGATACAGAGCTGTATCAGGGTGACTCTGAATGCAAGGCAGCTGGAAGGAGCTCAGCATCAGGAAATGATTGAGCTCATTCTAAGGTTTCTTTGTCAACATGACTTAGCACAGCTGCTTCATTCCATCCTGCTACCAAGTGGCCTCTTCTGCTTCCTCAAATGTCTGCCCATCACTGCCCCCACCTGGGTGCGCCTCAGCCTGCCTTGGTCCCCATCCACATCTTAATAGCTTTTCACTTTCTGCTTTGGCTACTCTGGGCAATGACTTTCTATATTATTTAGTGCAAATTAGTAGGAAAGAGAGAGCCCTTGTTCAGCGTATGGATTTGCTGTCCTTGGGGCAGATACTGACTTCCAATCTGATCAGAAGGGAGTCAAAGGCATGAAAACCCCCCCTTCCCCCCAGATGCTGTGGGTGGACTCCCTCACAACAGAATGGTGGAAGAGTCATATCATGACCAACTCTCGACTACAATAGCCTCTCTTCCTCCTGTCAAGTCTCTTGACCGCTCCTTTCTCGAACAGGTGCTGGCATATACATGATGCCATTGGGAAATTTCCAAGTTCCCTTGTGAGCCAGGTGCGGTGGCATAAGCCTGTAATCCCAGTACTTGGGAGGCTGTGACAGGAGAATCGCAGGTTCATGGCCAGCCTTGGCAACTTAGCAAGGCTCTCAACAACCTACAAGACCCTGTTTCCAAATATGAAATAACATCAGACTGGGGGTGCAGCTTGGAGGTAGAGTGCCCCTGGGTTCAATCCCCAGTACCAAAAAAATTTAAAAAGTTCTTTGTGGATGATGTGTAGACATCAGGGGTCTGGCTGCTCACTGTAGCAGGGGCATGGTAGTGGTATATTGCTTGGTTGGTTAGTTTTTATGATTATTATTATTATTAAATGTGCTAATAGCTTTTCTTAGTTTTAATTTTCTATCTTGATGAAATAGTAATTTTTATATGGACACAAAAATAAATAGAATGTGACCTATATTCACAGTTCCTATATTTGACTTTCATATCAGTCTTACTATCTACTCAATAGTTACATGTAGTGTTTTCCTTGGGGAAGTTATTGGAGAATTCAACCCTATTCCTATGCCAGCATTCTAGCCAATGCTGTTATGCAGGGGTCAGCAAACTGTCCTGTAAAGGGCTAGATCATCAATATTTTCATCTTTGCAAACCACGTACAGCCTCTGTCACAATTACTGAATTCTGCCGTCGTCCCATGAACACAGCCATAGACAAAATATAAACGAACCTGCAGGGCTCCAGTACAACTGTATGGACTCTGAAACCCAAATTCCTTATAATTTTCACTTGTCACAAATTATTCTCTTTTGAATTTTTTTTCCCGAGGCATTTAAAAATATAAAAACTATTCTTAGTGCATGGGCCATTCAAAAAACAGGCAGCAGGCCAGATTTGGCCCACAGGTGGTGATTTGCTGACTCCTGCTATCATGGAAAGAGTGAGGGATGAAAACAAACCTTCATGTACAGCCCAAATCTCCCGGTAGGGGAGTTTTAACAGAAAGATGCTGTGAGGCCTGAAGAAGGGGCGTCACTCTCAGCCAGGAGGACCTAGGAGGCTCCCGGGTGGTGATGCTTGAGCTGTGTCTTGAAGCTAAGTGGAGAAGGCAGAGAAGGGAGTTCTGGAGAGCAGGCACAGCTTGCACACAAGCGGGATGTTGAATAAGCTGGTGAGCCACAAGCCGTTCACCCTGGCTGGGGAGTGTCCAGAAACGAGTGTGCAGGCCCAGATGGCGCAGGGCTTAATGAGACGGGCAAAGGTGGGTAGGTTTTATCTTGATGGTCAGTCACTCTCAGACTTTCCAAGCCTTGCTTCGAGCAAATACTTGCAGGGCTCAGTGGCACATACTGGTAATCCCAGCCACTCAGGGGGCTGAGGCAGGGGGATGACAAGTTCGAGGTCAACTTTGCCAACTTAGTGAGACTCTGTCTCAACATAAAATAAATAAGCTAAAATGGGCTGAGAGTGGAGTTCAGTAGTAGAACACTCCTAGGTTCTGTCCACAGTACTACACCAAGACAAAAAACTTAACCAGAAGCTCCAGGCATGCAGAAGAAAAAGTCATCGTAGACCTGTTGGTCTGGGTGAGTCTGTTAGCAAGTGGTAGGGACACAGAGTGGAGCAGGCTGAAAGGTTCCCAGACCCTACAACTTGCCCCGGTCCACCCATGTCTGTCCTTGAGGCACTTCTGCTGAGCAGGGTGTGAAAACCAAGGCCATGGTCACGGGAGGACAATGGCAGGATTATGAGCATACACCATCTGAGTGTGTTCTAGAAAGATTACTCAGACTCTTAGCAACCTAGAGAGACCTTGCTTCAAAACAAAACAAAACAAAAAAGTAAGAAGGGCTGGGGTGTAGAATGCCCCTGTGTTCAACCCCAGTAACACACACACACACACACACACACACACAAATAATAATAATAATAATAATAGAAAGATTACTCAGAAGATAAAAGTGACTGAGGCAAGACCAGAGGCAAAGCAACTAATTAGAAGGACATTGGTTCAAGCAAATAATTTCTCTATTATGTGCCCAGCCATGTGTGCAAATATTTATATCAGGATTAAATAGGGAAGACGGTAAACATTTAGCAAGAAAATGGTTATTTTTATATTAAAATGATAGCTGAAACTTAAAGAGCACCTCCTATGTACCATTATTTTAAGCGCTTTTCCAATATTAACTCAGGAAACGATTGGTGCTCATTCTAGGTTTCACGGTTGACATGACTTAGCACAGGGCTTTGTTCATCCTGTGACCGCTTCTGCTTCCTCAAACATCTGCCCCTCACTGCCCCCACCTGAATGCACCGCAGCCTACCTTGGTCCCCAGTCCACATCTTCAGAGCGTTTTACCTTCTGCTTTGGCTCCTGTGGGTAATGGCTTTCCATATTATTTAGTGCGAATTACCAGGAAAGAGAGAGAATTGGGTATAATTTTCACGGTAACTTTACAATGTGGTGAATTATTACTCTCATTTTACAGATGAGGAAACTGAAGTACATCATGAAGCAAGTGATGAAACAGATATTTTAGGTGGGGTGTTGGGAAAGTTCTCTCTAAGGAAGTTGAGCAGACACTGGGAAAATGAGAAAGCAGCAGTTGTAGGCTCCCCTGGGGAGAGCTGGAGCAAGAGTCCTAGCAGCCTGGAGGCCAAATTCCAGGGCTCACGGTGGTGGTGGTGGGGGGTGGTGGCCTGGTTAGTCTGAAGAACAAGAGTTGAGTCTGGTTGGCATAGGAGGAAGTACAGAGAAAGTGTTAGAAGATGAGGCTGGAGAGGGAAGTGGCAGCCAATCCTACAGGCCCTGGAGGCTGTGGGAAGATTAGATTTTATTCTCAAAGCATAGGGGAGCCTTGAAGGAAGTAAAATGATTGGATTTAGATTCCTAAGTAATGACTGTGGGGAATGGATTCAAGATTGGCCCTGGTGGAAGCAGGAAAGCCTGCAGGAGCCTCTTTCAGTAGTGCAAGCAAGAAACAGTGCCACCTTGGTCAAGAGTGGTGACAAAGAGTATGGAGGGACACAGATGGACTCTGTTTATTGCCATAACCCAACCGAGGGATAGTGAAGACCAGAACCAAGACTGTGGGCCTGTGAGTGGAGAGGAGGCATGCAATGAGATAGATTTTTAAGGCATAGTATTGAGAAGTGGTGGTGATCTGTTAGAAGATTAATTTCTGTTGATTTTTAGATGGTAGTTGGGACATCTAGAAAGAACTGCTAAGTAGGAAGTTGGCAGTGAAGTTAGGAATTGGGTATCTGGTTCTGTTTTGGACACACACAGAAGGGTTGATTCCATGAAGGGTCTGGAAGAGTGCCCAGTAGGGGGAGAGAAGAATACAACTCAGAGATGACGGGATCCTTGGCTTACATGACAGAAAAGAATTTCAGCATGAGCCAGTGAGAGACATAGATAGAGGTTTATTTAAGAAAGGAACAAATCCACATTCAAGGGAGAATGCTGTTCATCTCTGGAGTGAGAGGTGCATTTTGGCGGTTCCCAGCTCTTCTTTTTTTATTCTTTATTTTGAAACTGAGTCTCACTAAGTTGCAGAGTGCCTCACTAGGTAGCTGAGGCTGGCCGCGAACCCAGATCCTCTGGTCTCAGCCTCCCGAATGCTGGGATTACAAGCGTGCGCCACCACGCCCGGCTTCCCAGCTCTTCTTTTAAAGGAAACTTGGTGGAGAGTGACTATGGGAAGGTATGTGAAGATAACATCAGTCCAGTGGTCCCAAACCAGTTTATGTGGTCTGATCATCTATTGGATCCTTAGCCTGATTGTAGTCTATGCAATTTTATCGATAGATAAGCTGGAAACTTTCCTAAATTAGAGGTTTCTCAAGATATCGAATCTGTCTTGTTCTGTCTTGTTAATAGTGCACAGAGTAATTATAGTGGGGTTTTTTTGGTTTCTGTTTTGTTAGCTTTAAGATTTACAGATTTGAAATTTTAAGATTACAGATTTTGCAGGAATTTGAGAGAGACAGAAGCCTGGTAGAGAGAATTGGTTTGAGGAGTAAACCGTATGAGGAACTTTAGCGCTAGGCTTTCATATTAAAGTTATATTTTATTTTTCCTTCCTTGCTATCTCCTTTCTACCTATTTATTTTAGTTCTTCGATTCTACCTCATATCCCCTACTCCCAAACTTGGATCCCTTAATCTTTTTCTTCTATAGATGCTTCAAGCTGGCAAGGGGTGTGAGCCTTGCCTAGCCAGGGATTCAAAGTCTCCTCCTGACTGATCTAAAGGAGACAGAGAGAAACTGGCCTCAGTTGTTGTGATGGGCTGGAATCTTTGCACTGGCATCCTCTCAATGTGAAATTATTGTAATCTGGAAGATACAAGTTTTATCACAAGATTACGAAGGCAAGGGCCAAGCAATAGGAGAAGGAGCAAAGTGGTCAGAGGTATTTATATGGTTTTATAGTAGCTGCAGGGGGCATGTATAAAAAGGTAAAATTAAAAAGTATTAGGGTTCCCAAGAGAGAGCAGATCTCTAGCCAAAGAACTGGCTCCTGGTGGAGTAGAGAAATTCCCATAGCCAAAAGGAAAAAGTCCCACAAGAGTGGAAAAAGAGCAGATTTCTGTTGTATAGTACATGGGGGAACTTAGTGAAAATAGGTTTCAATTTTTTAAATATTTAATAGTATTCATAGAGCCGGGCTCCCAGCATTCGGGAGGCTGAGACTGGAGGATCCAGGTTCGCGGCCAGCCTCAGCTACCTAGTGAGGCACTCTGCAACTTAGTGAGACCCGGTTTCAAAATAAAGAATAAAAAATAGGGCTGGGGGTGTAGCTCGGAGGTAGAGCGCCCCTGAGTTCAATCCCCAGTACCGAAAAAAAAAATAGTATTCATAGATCCTGTAGTAGCTTATAAGATTTTTCCTTTTTGTGGTATTGGGTAGTCCTGGATCTAAAAACCTCAAGAGGGGCAGATCTCATTTTATAGGACTCAGTTGGAGAGAACTTTTGGGCATCAGTGCCAAATCTATTTGTCCTGGGAGTGGAAGTACCGTTATGTATTAAAAAGTAGAGTATACGGGGGAGCCAAAGTCAGAAGATAGCCTAGTTAAATTAAATGGGGGTCTTTTAAATGGTTTCATGAGTATGGCTCTTTCTTTTTGCCTCCATAATAGCACACTTGTCTCTAGTTATAGCTTTCTTCTGGACTTTCAAGACCAAGTAGGTAGCGCTGTGTCGGGCAAACATATATTTTTAGAAGTTATCTTGTTTGTAAACTCTTAGGGTCACTCTTAGGACATTTGTGAGGAACCTCTTGGCTTCCTCTTTTCTTCTATCAGTGGCATCATCTGCCAGGATGGGTTAGGGTCTTCAGTTTCCCTGAAGCACTCCTTAGTTTTGCATCCCTCTCCCCGTTTTGCAGAATATATACTGGTTGCTCCTTGTCTCTGCGGTCTTTGCAGACTCCTGATTGGGAGGTCAGGTGACTTACCAGAGTTGCAGGACTTTGAGGGAGTCTCATCCTTCCCGGGGCCTTATTTGACCTTGGAAGGCAAGGGCTAAAATATTGGTTATTTTTTCCTTAGCCCTTTTATTTCCTGATTGCTCTCCAAGTCTCGGTTGTTGAACACCCAGAAGGTCAGTTTCATCAGTCCTGTTTAATAAATATGGGTCAGTATTACAGCCTATTTGTCTTGTAGGTGATGGTTGTCATTTGAAAATACTGTTTAGTTCTCTTAGAAGTTGTACTTCTGTAAAACATTAACAGGCAACAGTTACTAAGTTTTATAAGGAAAATACAGAACAAAACTATTAGGAGCAAAGCAAATCCAGTTTGTATAATAATTTTGAAAATACTGGATGGTATAAATGAATCCCCACTTTAATTTGACTTATAGATGTATATTTTTAGATTATTATTGCATTATTGCCCTTTTTCTTTCGGTATTGGAGATTGAACCCAGGGGCATTCTACCGCTGAGCTACATCCCCAGCCCTATTTTTATTCTTTTATTTTGAAACAAGGTCTCACTAAGTTGCAGAGGGCCTCACTAAGTAGCTGAGACTAGCCGTGAACCTGTGATCCTCCTGTCTCAGCCTCTCAAGTACTGGAATTATAAGCATGTGCTACAATGACCAGCATTGTCCAATTTCTTAATCAGCAGAGTGGCATGGTTTAGGATGCTAAATGTTTGGGCACATTTAATTGTCTTTGTTTAAAGAAGATGGTCATAATACAATTAGGAACACACAAATATAAGCCTGGAAAAGGTTATCTCTAGTAACAATTTTTGTTTAAATGATATCAGCTCGATAAAGTATTCTCTTAAGCTTGTATACTTTGGGAATACACTTAAGATACAAAGAAGCCAGTAATAATTAACATGACAGTTACACTGAAGTTTATATAGGTAAAGATATATTATTCAATAATTATATATAAATTATTGTAATTATATATCATACATTACATTATCATAATGTGCATTATTTAAATTAACTTATTTGTTAAATATTCAAATCAGGTGGACTAAAAAGTATTTGGATCCATTTTTATTATTGTTTTAATTTATGAGTGCTCATTTATAAGCCAATTTTTATACCAGGCAGGCAATAAACACATATATAGACAATATACCCCTGTATACAAAATATTCACAAAAATAGACAGGAAACATTCTGTAGCTTTCATTTTCCAGGTATTATATCCCCACAGGTAAGGGATAAGAGAGCTACAGATGTTTACTAAACATAGTGCCAGATTTAAACATGCACCAGATTTAGTCTCAGATATCAAAACGCATCCTGTCACAGATGTCTGTCATGTGGCACACAATAGATTCTAGAATACAGGACACAAACATGGAAGCTTATGTAGCTGGGGATGGTTGGGGCAGGATCTAACAATCATGGCTGACACTGAATCAACTGGTTCAGGGGCCATTTGTCACCATGAGGTAGATCTGCATCAAACATCATCACTGTTTATCCCTCAGAGAGGTGGAAAACCCAAATAGTCAGATTTCTGCCCATTTTCCTTCCCATTTGCAGAACAAGCTTCCATTCTCTAATTTATATTGGGGCCAAGATGTGTAACAAAATATCAGTTTCCTTTTTTTCTTTAAATCCTCTGCTTTAAAATAGTTACAACTATTTAACATATACCCAAAGGAAGAGTTCTCAAGGATAGATACAGAATTACCCATAATCTTGTAATTTTCATACTTTAAAGGGGCTTCTTAAGTTATTCTGAAAAGAATAAAGAAAAAAGATAGTACTTTCAGTGTCTACCGGGATCAGGATTGGAACTTTAGTCTATATCATTGCTGTCAACTTACCTGTGGCCAGGTGTTCCTCCCTGCCCCCAAGTTGCAGCCCCATCTGAATGAACACTGGTGGCTCAGTCCATCTGCAAATCATTGGCAATGCAAGCATCCTGATCCCGGTGTGTAGTTCATAGAATGCTCTACTAGTCCCTACCTATTAGGGTGTGCTATTAGCCCCTTCTGGATTCTCTGAGCCTTCTCAAGGTTCTCAGGAAAAAAAAATAAAAAAACAAGATCCTTATGAAAAAAAAGAATACTCCTCAGTAATTTCAAGTAACTTAAGTATGGTTAAGAATTTATGATAAAGAGGACACAAAACCTTGTGGAGAGTTTTAAGAGGATCTGAAGACATTCCTGGGTAGAACTAACAGGTAGATAACAAAACACATTGTAAGTATAGGAATTACTGCTCCCAAAGGTGGGGCTATTTTTGCTTTTGTTAGACAATATTAATAGAGAAGATATTTATCTTGACTAAGATAAGAGGTCAGACAAGGAGGAGTTTACTTTACTTCCTGGCTATATCTGTTTAAAGTGACAAGATCGGATGAGTTCATGTCCCCAAATATTGAGTACAAGTAATAGAAAAAGCAACATACTTTATTTAAGTCAAAGTTCCAAGAATGCTCCCTTGCCCACAGGAACTCTACAGGACAGACTGATTTTGCCAGAGGATAAAACATGAGATTACCCAGGGATAGTTTAGAGAAGAGAGTGAAAACAGACAAATCTTTAGAACTTACAGAAGCTCAGAGAATTAAAAGATTGGCTGGTAATGGGTAATGGGTCTGAAATGGTGCTTAATAGAAGTAACGTCCCTGACATTCACATTAGGGCTGGTTTCCTCCAGCAAGGTATCTCGGAAGGACCCCAAAGTTGACAGGACAGGGGGTTGCTCTAGACCCTGGGAAACCAACCCCTCATATGCACCTTCAAGAAGAATAACTTTTGTTTCCTCTGAACCAAGAATGGAGGTATGTTGGACTAAAGGGTGTGCCCTATCTTTGATGCTTTCATCAACAAGCGCTTATCTTGTAAGGGGGAGCAGGTTTGTCCAAGAAAAAGAGGAAGAGAGAGAAAGAGGAAGGAAAAACTTCCTTCCAGTCCTGTACCTAGCAGCTTGAATTTTTTTTTTTTTTTTTTTTTTTTTGCGGTACTGGGGATTGAACTCAGGGGCATTCTACCTCCGAGCTATAAACCCAGTCCTATTTTTTATTCTTTATTTTGAAACCGAGTCTCACTAAGTTGCGGAGTGTCTCACTAGGTAGCTGAGGCTGGCCGTGAACCCGGATCCTCCGGTCTCAGCCTCCCGAATGCTGGGATTACAAGCGTGCACCACCACACCCGGCTAAGCAGCTTGAATTTAAAAGTGAATTTTTCCTCTTTTTTTTCTTACTCTCAAAAGGGGTGTGGGAGGTGTTTTACACTAGAGTTTAGACAGCAGGCTTTTGCACCATGGACAGACAGTGGAGAAGACTAGGGGACATCCGGCAGCTACAGAGTAAAGAGAAGGGAAAGGGACCACTGAGCTCCTGTGCAGCTTTAGAGTTCAGAGAGACCTTCACCAGGCCTACAGGGACAGTGTCAGCTGCCACCCTATTGCCACTTGAATCTGCATGGCTTGGGAAGCACCCCCTGCTCCCCAAGAATGGGAACCATAGCAAACAGGACAGACCGAGTTTATGCTCTTTGAGCCCTTGAAAGTGAAGGATAAGAGTTTTAAACACACACACACACACACACACACACACACACACACACACCACAACAACAAAATTAAAAAAAAAATACATTCAAAGAGGGGGGGGGGAGGGAGAGAGAGAGGGAGAGGGAGACGGAGAGGGAGATTTAGAGACAGAAACATCCTAGAAGATTTACCAACATTGATGCCTCTCAGATCCCCATATGGGCAGCCAACAGATGTCATAGGGAAAGGGTTGATTCTTTGGAGGATCCAGAGGGGTTCCAAGTGGGGGAAAGAGGAGAACACAACTCAGGGCTGGCAGGGTCCTTGGCTTAGGTGACAAAAAAGAATTTCAGCACATGCCAGTCAGAGACAAAGGGATTTATTTAGGAAAGCAAGAAATATACATTCGAGGGAGAATGCAGGCCATCTCCACAGTTGGAAATGCATTTAGGGGGTTCATGGTTCTTTTTCTTAAAAAAGACTTGGTGCAGGGTGGGTATGGGAAGGTATGTGAAGATGACATCAGTCCTGTGGTCACAAGCCAGTTTATGTGGTCTGGTCATCTACCAGATCCTTGGGTTGGTTGATCATTAGATAAGCTGAAAAGTCCCCTAAATTGTACCTATCTTGGTAACAGTATACAGGTTAATTATAGTTTGTTTTTGTTTTTGTTTTTGGTTAACTTTAAGATTTACAGATTTCCCAGGAATTTAGGAAAGACAGGAGCCTGAGAGAAAACTGGTTTTTTTGGGGGGTGGGTGGGTGGGTGGGAATAAGGTATGAGGAACTATAGAACCAAGATTTTATATTAAAGTTAATTTTTCCTTCTTTCTTTCTACCTATTTCTTTTATTTCTTTGATCTCATTTCAAGCTAAATGAGCCTTGAGTGGTATCCTGGTCTTTCTTCTGTTGCTATAAAATAAATACCAAAAGTCAGGTAATTTTTAAAGAATAGAAGTTCACTTGGCTTCTGTCTCTTGGGGCTGGATGTCCAAGGTCATGGTGCTGGCCTCTGGTGAGGGTTCCTGCTGCAGGGACATGGCAGCCGGCACAGCATGGCGAGGCAGGGGAAGCCGGCTCGCTCGGGTATCTCTTCCTCATCCTCTTCTTCTTTTTACATTCCTAGCCCTTTTTATTTATTTATTTAATTTTGAAACAGGGTCTTGCTAGG
Organism: Graphiurus murinus; assembly: GCA_004027655.1. NCBI lineage: Eukaryota > Metazoa > Chordata > Mammalia > Rodentia > Gliridae > Graphiurus > Graphiurus murinus. Next base: position 125,863 of record PVLC010000528.1, on the reverse strand, counting down.
TTGCTGAGAGTCTCTCGCTAAGTTGCTGAGGCTATTTTGGAACCTGTGATCCTCCAGTCTCAACCTCTCGAGTACTGGGATGACGGGCATGAGCCACCATGCCCAGCTCTTTCCTCTTCTTATAAAGCCCTAAGGCCATGATGGGGGCCCCACCATCATGACTTCATCTAATTGTTACCTCCCAAAGATCCCACCTTCAAATACCATTAACATATGCATTAGGGGATTAAGTTTCCAACTCATGAACTTTTTTCTGTGTGTGGGAGTGGGAGGGCACATTCAAACCACAACAAGCGGAATGGCTGGGTCAGCTTGTTCCCTGGCTTCCATAAGGCTGTCTAACCCACAGTGAGTGAGCCTGCAGTAAATGACTATAGAACTGGGAAGAAGGAGCTCTTCCTTCCATCTAGTGGAGAAGATGGGATTAAAGCCTGTGAGCTTCCCAGAGCTGTGTTTACAGGAATAGTAAAAGCCAGGCAGCCTAGAGGGAGAGGTGCTTCCTTGTGCCTCCCTTACCAACAGAGCAGGACTCCTTGCCATTCCTCCCCTCCCCCAACCCTCTGGTTGAGGAAGCGCGTTATCTAACACGCCAGCTGTTCCAATCATTGCTCATTGGCATCCTCCTGAGGCTCCTTTCTCCATCAGTGACCCCTTTTAAAAACTGGATTCCGAGTGCTGACCCCTGCTTCTCTGAGGCAATGGGAGGGCTCGCTAGAGCAGCTGGTAGCTGTGGGTGTCATCTAGTGTCACACTCCTGTGCTTTGCAGTATTTCTTTTCCTAACTCCATGGAACTCTCATGCTGTGGACCTCTGGGGGGGCCTGTGGATCCCTTCTCATAATGTTATTACTGCATAAAATCAAAACATAAGATTGCAAAATAAACCAGTGACATTCATATACAGATATATGCATTTAAAAAAATATTCGAGATACAGTAATAGATTTCAACATATTCAATGGCAAGCTCTAGCAGCAGTAACTACCCTAATTTTGAAGTAGAGATGAGCTTAAGTGATAATTTGAAATATCTACAGCAGCCATAAAATGATAGGAAAATATCTGATTTCTTTTGTTGACAAAGTCACAGGTTCATTTAATATGAGTGTGGCCTGAATCTGAAATTAAAGGAAATGCTAAGTTTCAGTTAGAGCTGTTAGAACTTGCTAAACTGAAGTTGAATTTTTTTTCTCATCCTGCTTCATGAGTTTCTTGAGTTCTGTCCCTGAACTGTGCATAAGAATGGAGCCCCCACACTAAACATTCTCTGCAGTTACCACGTGTTTCAGAAACTGTGGACTGTGAAGTGTTTCATTTGTTTAAAAAAAAAAATCACTGGATTGGCTTATTTTGACAAGAGGATTTATTCCCATCTGTATTTTATAGATCAAGCACTTGGCCATCAGCAAGTGCTCTATAAAGAATGGATGGGTAGATGGGTAGATGGATGGATGGATGGGTGGATGGACGGATGGACAGATGGACGGATGGATGGATAAAACTCATAGAGGATAAATGACCACCTAAAGACTCACAACTCATAAGTAGTAGAGCTTGAATTTGAACATACATTTTTTTTTACTCCAAATCTCTTGTTCTTTCTACTTTTCCATGCTACCATCAGCGATTTTTACTTTAAAGAGTTAAAATAAACTGGACATGGTAGCACACACCTGTAATGCCAGCAGTTGGGAGGCTGAGACAGGAGAATCACAGGTTTGAAGACAGCCGCGGCAACTTAGTGAGACTCTTAGCAACCTAGAGAGACCTTGTTCCAAAAGCAAACAAACAAAAAACAGTGCTGAGGGTGTAGCTCAGAGGTAGAATGCCCCTGGGTTCAATCCCCAGTACCGCAAAACAAACAAACAAACAAGAGTTAAAATAATGCTAGGCCATTTTTTTTTTTAAACTGATTGTATTAGGCCCACCCGCTATTTCCAGGCAAGAGGGTCAGAGGTCATCAGTCACCCCATCAGAAGCTCAGTTAATATTTCCTTTTTTAAAAATTTTTTTTAATTGGTGCATTATAATCATAAATCTTTGTTAGGTACAAGCTGGTAAAGGCATACATGCACACATTTCTCATTTAACCCCTTCCCCAATTCCCACCCCACTCCCTCGCCCTCCCTCCTTCTCAGGTTCAGTTTAGTGATTGACTTGGATATGTTTGTGAAAGTACATCATGTGCATTAGGGTGTTCCCCCTCCCCCCATCACCTTCAGTCAAGTCAACTTCTTTGCTCATCGAAGATTTCTCCTTCTTCTTCTAGAGTCCCTCTTATGCCCCATTTTCTCCCTAGCATCCACATATTAGGGAGAGCATACAATTTTTTATTTTTTGTGACTAATCTCACTTAACATAATTTTTCCAGTTCCATCCCTTTCCCTGCAAATGAGATGATTTTGTTCTTCTTCATGGCTGAGTAAAATTCCATTGTGTACATATCCCATAATTTTGTAATCCATTCATCTGTTGATGGACATCTTGGCTGGTTCTATAGTTTGGCAAATGTGAATTGTGCAGCTATAAACATAGATACACATACATCGGTCTGATAGTTTGGTTTCCATTCTTTTAGGTAGATACCCAGAAGTAGTATTGCTGGATCATATGGTAGGTTCATTCCCATTCATCTGAGGATCCTCAATACTGTTTTCCAAAGTGGTTTCACTAATTTGCACCAACAATGTATTAGGGTTCCCACTTCTCCACACCCTCGCCAGCATTTGTTGTTGGTGTTTTGGATGATTGCCTAGGCCATTTTAAAATATCATAAATTTATGTTATTCTAATCATGGGAAAGTACAGTCCTATTATTCTTTGCTTTGGTTAGAGCACACGTTAAGTACTTTATTTCTTAGACCCACATTTTAGGTCTACTCAATCTGTAGATTGTTTATGCACTGCGAAGGTAAGAGACCAGAAACTTGTCTCTCACAAGCTGTCAGTGAACTAATGTGAAAGAGAGAGAAGGCCGAGCTGGGAGTGGTGGCACACGCTTGTAATCCCAGCATTTGGGAGGCTGAGACCGGAGGATCCGGGTTCGTGGCCAGCCTCAGCTACCTAGTGAGGCACTCCAAAACTTAGTGAGACCCTGTTTCAAAATAAAGAATTAAAAATAGGGCTGGGGGTGTAGGTCGGAGGTAGAATGCCCCTGAGTCCAATCCCCAGTACCACAAAAAAAAAAAAAAAAAAAAAAAAAAGAGAGAGAAGTCCAAGACTTATGGTAACTGACGTGTGGGAAACTTTCTACTGCTCCCCAAGGCAGAACCAGCGCCTGTTGTTTACCAGGGATACAACTTGGCTTGGCTCGATTGAAGAACTCTGTAATCATTAGGCCTGCTTAGCAATGTACCATAGTTGCCTGATGAGATATTGATTGAAAATATTCAAATGTTGATCTATGTATTTATTTATTCATCCAATAAATGTTTATTGACAACCTATTACATACTAGATGCTGGGGTAGATGTGGCACTCCAAGCAGAAAATAAGGTAAACCGTTGTAGAGCCCGTAGCCTACTGGGAGACAAACAATGAATAGAATTTTAAGAATAATAATCATAATAAATATCTTGAAAGGAATAAGTAGAGTACTATGATTCAGAATAACAACTGGGGTAGGGATGGGAAGAGCTATGTCTATGTGTCCATGAGTAGGTGAAAATTAACTTGAAAACTGAAAAATTAAAAAGAACCAGTCCGCAAGGGAGTGAAGGGAAGGAGGGGGAGGAGGGATAGAAGAAGTAACATGTTTGAACTCCCTGAGGCAGAAAGATGGTACTATGCTGAAGAAGTATATTTCTGAAAGAAAGCTACTGTGGGAACTGAGACAGAGTGAAAGAGGAGAAGACTGGCAAAGAATGAAGTAGTCAGTGACCAGTGTATGGATTTAATTCTAAGTGTGATGGGAAGCCATTGAAGAATCCTAGGCAAGGGAGTAACATGACTTGTGTTATATTTCAAATGATCTCCCTGATTAATGGATGGAGAATAGGTTATGGTTATAGGGGAGAGAGCAGGAGACTCTTGCCATAGATCAGGAAGGGGGTGATGGAGACTTAGACTGGGTAGAGCCCGTGGAGATGGAGAATTTGAGGTTGAAGTTGAGATCATTGGGAATATATCATTGGTACTGGGGATCGAATCCAGGGGCATCATTCTACCTCTGAACTATACCCCTAAACCTTTTTAACTTTTTGTTTTGGAACAGGGTCTTACTAGGTTGCTGAGTGTCTCACTAAGTTGCTAAGGCTAGACTCAAACCTGAAATCCTCCTGTCTCAGATTCCCAAGTACTGGGATTATAAGCGTGCATTACCACACCCTGGCCAAGATTTTTCATATCCCAGACAGGGCAGTGATGGAAAAGAGGAGGTTGAGGGTGATTGGTGGTGCCGTTGACCATGATGAGGAAGATGACAGAGGGACAAGGTTGGGGGAAAGAGGAGTCTGGACAACAATTCGTCAGCACCTCTAAAGCTGTGGCATGGATTTAGTAATCTTCAACAGGGCACGGTGACATGGGTGTTTGGGAAGGAGGGACAGGGTCTTTTGCAGGAGTCAAAAGTGCTCTTTTGCTGAGGGGCACCAGTGGCATGTTGGGGACAGGGGTTGGGGTCCTGCGTCACCAGGCGTATCCCCCACAGTGAATACTCTACCATCTTGAGCCCTGGTGGCTTCCGCATGAACACACATGGGTGGACTAAGTCTCTCAGTTTCAGAATCTCGGACCATGCAGTTTTCACACTACCGGCCAGCCGGGGCTTTTTGAGAGTTATCTGAGTCATGATGTCATTTCATCAGTAGATGAAATTAGCCGTAGGGAGGGATGGAGATTTGGGGGTGGGGTGGGGAAGGGACGTTAAAGCAAGAAGGAGGGAGGATACAGGTCTAGGAGGGTAGACACTAGGGTGGGTAGGACTGGGAGGCTGGAGGCCACTGAGGACCTGTCGGGACTGTGTATGTGTGTAAGGGGGTGTGAAACACAAATATCCTCTGCCTGTGTCCTGTGACTTTGCTGCACATGTGACTCTGCCTGGTGAGGGACTGCCCAACTGTGTCCCCAAACTTCCCTCCTTGCTCTGGTCCTCCTGCACACTCTGAACTTCTCCTTCTGATCACCGGAGTCCCCCATGTAAATTCTCTCCTCAGATAGCTAGAGAGGTGCCATAAGCTTAGAACCCAGCCAATGCTGGATACTCCAGAAGAGCAGAGCAAGGCTACAGGACCCTCATGGCTAGGCAAGTCACTAACTTGGGTGGAGAAGAATTATTCTTTCCAGCTCCTTAGTTTGACGCAGATAATTTTCTATTTATTTTCACACGTGTGATTTCATTTGGGTCTCACGATAACGCTGATGGGCGGGGTATGTGGCATGACTGTCCATTTTACAGGTGCGATCACAGAGGTTCATTCAGGAACTTAACTTGCCCCAACCATGCAGCCTGTGAGGGCCAGAGCAGGGGCTGGAACTTGGGTGCAGGGCTCCTTCTGAGTTTTCCTAACTGCAAGTGGCCCTGGGTGAAGGATAAATAGCAAACGATGGAGAAACTGCTTCAAAACGTGTGCATCCCAGGGGAACAGAGCACAAAATGAACTGCCCAAGAGAGGCATTTTATTGATGTGTCAGAAATTAATAAGAACTCAGTTGGTATTTGCCCTTGTCTTATAAGGAAAAGTCAACATACAGGCATCCTTTTAGCACCTTGTGGGTCTAGGCCCCTGACACAGAGAGTGCTTTTTGCACATTTCCTCTGGGTGTTGCCACAGAAGCCGCAGTGGTTGTGAACGCTGAGCCTGAACCTCCACCCTATACACGGCGGGACAGGGCCGCGGTGTTGCCCAACGCCACAGGGTGCCTGTTGCACCCTGCAGTGTCTGACTGGCGCCCCCTGGAGTTGTACGGTACACAGCAGGAGAATGTTTATTGCTAATGAAAACCAGTGTGAAGAGACTGTAAGGTCAACCTGTTCCCCGGGTGACATGCCCACTGTTCCCTGTGTACACACTCTTGCATGTATGCACACCCACCCACACCCACGAACATCCAGTCTCAGCAGCCTTGGTCCCAGGTTGCCATGTTGAGGCCCAAGCTCTCGAGAGCTCTTGCAGCCTAAACATCACTCGAGACCAGACAGCTTTTTCCTCCAACTGAGAAAAGTTTCCTCTTTGAGGGGCTAAAGTGTAGGCGTGCCGTTATGGTTAGACATGGCAGGAAGGAGAAGCAGAGTGACAAGGAACCAAGGAAGCCCAAAGGGGAGACAGGGCTCAGAGCTAAATCAAGATTGGATTTTGTCATGAAAGGCAGAACTGGCAAAAGCATCATTACAAGGCATTAACCTTGTTACACACAGACGAACAAGCAGAGGCTGGGACTCGGAAATAAATTACACATAATAAACTAGACAGAATAGGCTGAGAGTAACATTAGCGATTATGCCCTAAGGGGAGAGAAGGGCAAGATAGAAAATAGGCTTGGGGGGGGGTGGTTTAGAATGATTTCTGGACACGGGGAGCCAGCTGCACGATTTCTCCCCCTTTTCTGTGTGGCTCCCTAGGTATTAACTTTATTGTTGTGAGGAGATTTCTCTGGAGCCTTTCTTTTGTTTTCATTTGCTGAAATGAGCATAAGAAAGCCATTCAGAGGGCTCCTTCCACCATTCACAGGGACCTGTCCATTTCTGTGTGTTCCCAGCACAAAAGAATCCATTTCCATTCAGCTGGAGCGGCCCCTAGAGCTTTCATGAGGTCCAAGCCTCCTCTTTCCTATTTCATTCCAGGCTTGCTCATAATTGGCTACAGAATCCTGACCGGGGGGTCTTCCAGGCTGGTCCTAGGGCCTGGTCCAACAACTCATGATTCCCAGTTCTTAAATGGCCACTCGCTTTCGATCCCAAGGAACGGGAAAACCCAACCAACGGTGGTTTAAATCATGGCATCTATTGTTAAGTTAGTAAAGAGTTTAAAGATCGGAGGTCTGTGGCTCAGTAGTATCCTCAAGAACCTAGCTTTCCCCGCCCCAGTCTTAGCATGCTGATTTTCGTCCTCCATCTTGAATTTCATAGAAGCAAAATGGCTGCCACCGGTTTACACTTGATGGCCTCACACAGCTGTCTCCCTAGAGAGGAAGTGAGGGAAGGGGGCAGATGGGTTTTCTTCAAGGGGCTTCTCATACCAAGAAGAGAAATGTATTTCTAGAAGCCCCATCAGTGGACACCTTACATCTCTCGGCCCAGAACTGGGACACATGGCCATCCTCAGCCTATGAGGTAGGAAAGCAAGTGTCTAGGAATGGGGGATGGCATTGCCATTTGGCTTGCACCAATCATGGTTTCTGCCAGGCGTAAGTTTATTGCTACCTGAACAAAACTAGGGCTTTTTCGGCAAAGAAGGTGGGAATAGCATTGTCAGGGGCGGGGCAGCTGCTGTTTGTGTTTTTAAATAAGGGATTGAGGGCAGGCATGGATTACGTGTTACTGTGTGCCAGACACTCTTCTAAGCTTTACCCAGGTTTGTATACCAACTCATGCAGTCCTCATCACAAGTGAATGGAATAAATGCTGTTATGATTACTTCCACTGTGTAGAGGAAGAAACTGAGTGATGGAGAGGGTCCTGATATGCACAAAAGTACTTAGCTAGAAAGTGACAGAGCCAGCACTCAAAGCCAGGCAGTCTGGCTCACTACTCTATACTGCCTCTACTAGATATGATAAAATAGGACCCAAACAGCACACGATACGTATCGATACGTGTTACCTGGTATTATTATCATTACCAGTATTGTCATTTATTCTTTTTTCTTCATAACTATCCTACCAATCAGACACATCAGCCTTATGAGATAGTTGAAAGCCAGCCCTCAAAAGTTTAAATAAACTGCCCAGGTCACCCAGTGAGAACTCAGCTCAAAGGCAAACTAGTCCCAGGTAGTGGTCCTATACCATCCATCTCGCAGGTTTGAGAATATTGATTTAATGGCTGTACCACTTACCTACACTATTGATCTCAGACTTAATTTGGAAAAGTACAGTTGCTTAAGAACAGTCAGAAGTCAGGGCAGGACATTAGAACTGGTGAGATGGTAATTTGGAACCAATTTTCTCCTTGTCCCCTTTCAGCTTTCAAGCTGCCTCTGTGAGTCGGAGCCAGCCTTTCACAAACAGGGTATCTCACCCCACCTCAGCAGAGGCCACCCATGACATCATTGTTCTTTGTAAACTAGAATAGGTACAATTATAATTTTGTAATTATACGACTATAATGATAAAGCACCTACTGTTTACCAGATCTGGGAATACACTGTCCCGTTGGGTCTTTGTGGATAATCCACAATCCACAGCCTTTACGCTCTTCATGTTGTGAGATGATAGGGACTGGAGTCCCCCAGCCAAAGATGGTGGCATTAGAACATTCTAGAAGCCCAGGCAGACACGACCCCCAATCTCCTGAGTCAGCCTCTGTGTGATACTCAAATATTTAATAAAAATACTAGGCATGGTCAGCCGATCTTACATTTGAACAATTCTGGTTCTATTTTAAAGCAAGATGTGTGATGTGGTTTTATTTTTTTAAATTTAAAGGTCATCCGACTTCTCTTCTTCTGCTCACAGTCATGAGGCCTCCTTATCTAAACAGTGATCTATTGTTCCAGTCCTTAGACCCACAGAGATTTTTTTCCCCCTTAACTTCAATTTTAACAGGATAACTCCTCATCTTCCCAGCTGCATAAAAAGTACTATCTTTTAACAAGGGGAAAAAAAAAAAAAACATGTCTAATGGGCTTTCCAAAAATCTTCTTAAACCCAATTCACTATAGAATATTTTATGCAAATAAGTCACTTTCTCTTAGGTGATGAAATCTTTTCCCTGAAAAGTGATCAGGGCATTGGAGGAATCCTTTGCAAGCTTATCTTTCCTCCCAGTGCAACTTCAACAAAGAAATAACGCCAGCACTTTAAAGGCTTCAGAAATCAATTTAGTCCATGAATCCATTTAGTTTCGATGGTAATGAAACTTGGTGGGTTTAAAAATAATGAATATTTAATAAGACATAAATTGAAAGACATAAACACTGTTGGCAATAATATAATGAAGTTAATAAGTCTTAGCCGCCCCCTGCCCACCTCCCCACTCCCCAAACAGGGTGATTTCAGGAGTTGCTGTGATGCTTAACCAAAGTTTGCTGGCTCTCCCATTGGCTGGAGCTTAAATGTGCTTTTGAAAACCTTCATACAGTTGGGAACCAAGCTCTGGCAGATAAAGTATGCTATCACACTGTGCTCAGGAGCTGCAGACAGCAACGGCTCCTTCTAGCTCCGTATCTCCCAGAGATTGGTGTAACAAACTCGGTTTCCTGCCATCGAAGGCAGGAAGCAGCATGAGACACTTCATTCCTTTTAAACAAAAAGGAAACAGACATTTTGGTCGACTCTGTCTCTGCTCTGGGTTAAAAGAGGGGCTTTATTTAATGATCAGGAGCAAGTGTGTGATTACATGTGCTCAAAGCCTCAGACAATTTAAATGCTTTCGGGTTGGGAGGTAGGCTTTTTCGTTTCCTCTTTAAAAGCATCAGCTCCGGGTCCAGCTCTGCTACTTGGTTCCTCTTTCGCTCTGTGCTCCGTCTAACCCACCATCCAGGGCTGTATCGTTACCTCTTTGCTCTTTGAATTAGTTACCTTGTCTTTGGGCTTCCCAGGGCACTTTTCTTGTCAATCCCAAATCCCTCCTCTCTGCCATTCCACCCAATAGGATTCCCTGAGTCACATCTCGGGAAATGTTTGTGTTTAACGTAATCACAGAAGCCAATGCCTAGCTAGGATCCTGCAAACAGCCAAGGATAGGATCATCTCCCTCCCAATTCAGCAGTGGGCTCTCTCTTGGCAATAAAGTGGGACTCAGCTTCATCTATCAGCTGGGGGAGTGTTAAATGGATGGCTAGCTAGCTTACTGCTGGCGATCAATACATGTTAATCTATAGTAAACAAATCGCTTTTTGTGGGTTGGGCAAGCGTGGCAATTTGGCAGATAAAGGTGATGAAAGTTGCTCCGGGGGGTCTTGTCTAAGAAAACGTATTTGGGGTCCAGAAGCAGAGTCTTTACTAAAAGGTCATGAGTGACATTTTGTTAGTATAATGAGAAGTATTGCTGTTAAAAATTACCTTTTTTTTTTTTGTATGTGTGTGTGTGTGTCTGTGTGTGTGTGTGTGTGTGTCTGTGTGCATGTTCAGAAAGAAGGGGATCAACCTGAAAGAGTGCAGCCAATCGCATCATCCACCTTGATCCATTCCGACCTGACATCTGTTTACGGCACCGTGGTAATGAACAGGACTGTTCTGTTCTTGGGGACCGGAGACGGCCAGTTACTTAAGGTTGGTTTTCTGTGCCTTCTTCAAATGTCTTCTTTCAATAGTGATCCATTTTGTGCTTTTTTTCTTCTTCTTTTCTTTTTACTTTTTCGAATGCTCCTGAGTTACACACAAGACCATATACCTACCACTTGCTTTGTGAATTCTTTAGAGACCCCTAGCAATGGCCTGTAAGAAATTCTGGAAATCTCTATGTAACGGCCCCTCCCCTTCCACCCCACAGCATGTCATGAAGCACCAGCCACCTTCTCCCCGAGAATGTGCCAAGATATTTTCCCTTCCTTACTCATCAGCTGCTGGGTGAGGTGAGTGGGGGCCCAGCCCCCACCCCATCCCTGACTCACCTTCCCGAGACATTTAACCTTTTAGTTCGCTCTTCTCTGCACTGGAAATGTACAAAGCACCTGATTTCTCACAACTTCAAAGAGATGAGAGATTACAGGGTTTGAAAAGAAGAAAAATACAGGTGTTCCCTCCCTCTAGCCCACTCGCCACCCACGGAGGGGGTCTGTTTTCTGCCCTTTGTACCCACACACACCACCGAGAGGTTAGAGATCTGACAGGCTTTGCGACTCCCCTGGACTTTTTATCTCACAGGACTATTTTTCCCCACTGTATGGATGTACCCTGGTCAAGTTGAGACTTTTATTCACCTGGGGGAGGGAGAATGGGGAGGAGGAGAAAATGAACTCAGAGACACCAAATGAAATGGTCTGAAATTATCTAGTGGTCATCTTTTCCTGGCAGACTCTGATGAGTGCGTTGCAGTTGTGCATCACAGTGAGACTCAGTGTGATGGGAACACGTGCACGCAGCTCTTGGTGGACTTCTCCCCAAATTCCACCCCGCTACCCTCCCCGTGCATGCTAGAAGAACCAGTAGTCATATCTTTAGGTAGATAGTGCCAGAGCATGATTTGAACTGTTGTCTTCAGCAGTCCTCCTTTTCCCCTCCCTCCTCCCTCCTCCAATCCTCTTCCACTATTCTACTGGTCTTTCTCCACATTTGTCCGAAGTCGCTTGTATTTCCTGTTGTCTCTCTAGCTTCCACATATGAAAGAAAACGTACAACCCTTGACTTTTGGAGAGTGGCTGATTTCACTTAGCATAATATTCTCTAGATCTACCTGTATTCCTACAAATGACATAATTTTTTTCTTCTACATGGCTGAGTAGAATTCCATTGTGTATGTATACCAACATTTCATAATCCATACACCTGTTGATGGACACCTAGGCCAGTCCCATAATTTAGCTATTGTGAATTGTGCTGCTATTAAACATGGGTATACATGTATCGCTAGAGTATGCTAAGTTAAATTCTTTTGGAAAAATACCGAGGAGTGGTATTCACAGACATTTACAGAATATTTCACCCAACAACAGCTGAATTCACATTCTTCTCAGCTCATCATGGAACTTTCTCCAAAACAGACCATATTCTAGGCCACAAAGCAAGCATTAGCAAATTCAAAAAGATTGATATAATACCTTGGATCTTCTCAGCTCATCATGGGCTGAATTAGAAATCAGAAGCAAGAAGATACAGATGAACTACATCAGTACATGGAGATTGTACAACACACTTTTGAATGAGGACTGGAACATAAGAGAAACAAGGGAAGAAATTTAAAAATTTCTAAAATCAAATGAAAATGGAAACAACTTGCCAAAATCTCTGGGACACTATGAAGGTGGTTTTAAGAGGAAATTTATAACATTGAGTATCCCTTGGAAAAAGAACAACACAAGAAACGGAAAGCTTCCAAATAAACAGCCTAATGATGCATCCCAACGTCCTAGAAAAACAGGAACAAACTAACCCCAAAGCCAGTAGAAGGCAGGAAATATTAAAACCCAGTGGTCTTCTTATCAACATCACCAGCAAGCATTTACTGAACACCTCCCCCGGCCTCCGATCGCTTTCACGGTTGGGAACTGTGCTATTTTGGTCACCCTAGACTGATGATATTCCTTGGCCTCTCTGCAGCCAGCCAATTGACACTTAGCTCAGATTCTTTTTTGATACTGGGGATCGAACCCAGGGGCATTCTACCTCTGAGCTACACCCCCACCCTGTTTTATTTTTGAAACAGGGTCTCACTAAGTTGCTGAGACTGACCTCGAACATGCAATCCTTCTATCAGCCTCACAAATACCAGGATTACAGGTGTGCAATACTGCACTCAACTCTCAGCTTAAATTCTTAATTGAATACTGATAGATCTATTATCCCAACTGATTCCATCTGATCACAGGCTGGTAACTTTACATGAATTGGTTAACCTCTCTGAGCCTCCATTTCCTCATCTATAAAACAAGCTATACTAGACAACCTAGAAAAACCCTTTCCACTTCTCATGGTCTCGAATCCTGTCTTCTGCACGCATATCACCCCCCAGCCAAACCTGTTTACTTCCTGTTTTCCAAATGTACGTTGTGTAGTCCTTGTTTCCACACTTTGGGTCACACTGTCTTCCTAGCCCAGAAAGCTTTCTGCCTTTTTCTCTGTTTTACTGTGTGTGTGTGTGTGTGTGTGTGTGTGTGTGTGTGTTTGTCCAGCTCAAACCCCCCTGCCCCTTTGCTGTCCAGCCTGGAGTGAGCTTTCCCTCCCTCCTGTCCTGAAACGTGAAAGCCAACATCTTTCTTTCAGTCCATTACAGACGTCTTGCTTTGATCCGTAGCCTTTGCGCTCTCATTCCTCCTGCCTTCCCAACTTGATTTCAAGCTTCCTGAGAAAGGGAGCCATGAATTCCCAGCGCCTGATACAGTGCCGAGTGCCTGGTAGGCATTCGATTTAATCTGTTTCCTTTGGAGGAAACCCAGGGCCATATGGGAGGGAGAGTGTTTGTATACACATTCCTTTAAAATATACATTGATCGTCTCTTCTCTTGTCATGGCTTTGTCTCCCAGGGAAAGGTAAATACTCATCAGTCATTCTACCCGTGATGCCCACTGACGTCCAGAGCCACGCTAACCTGGCCAGTGGGAGACATTTCCATCCATCCTTCCTGGGCCTCCTCACCAATTATCTCTTCAGATTTGGGATATTTTTGACGAGTGTTTTGACAAGAACACAGTTTCCCCCAAGCTGAGCCAACCAAACTGTTACATGGTGAATTGGAGGTGAAGGAACACTGGCTATAAATAGGTCCCCCTGGGACGGCCTGGTTTTGCCTGTCCTGTCTGTTCCCCCCAGCAGACCTCGTGCAGCTGGCCAGTTTTCAGACATGCTATGGCACCGGAGGGTGGGGCTGGACTGCAGCTCCCTGCAGCCAAGATGACCACTGAGTGAAGTGTTGCTGTCCTTGGGATTGGTGTGGGGACACTTTCAGAAGCCTGTTGGTGGGTAGCCTCGTGTTTAGGGTTCAGATAACAAGGGCAGGTTGGCTTTTCGTTGCTTTTGTGACTGATGTTTGTACAGTATGTCCCTTGTGTTTAGCTTAGCCACTCCACACCTACTAATTCAGCCCTCTCTGCAACCCCATGAGGAAGGTCTACTAGCCCCATTTTACAGATGAGGGAATTGAGGGCCCGGGATGTTAGTGATCGGCTGAATGTCACACAGGGGCAGAGCAGGGATTTGAATCTGGAGCCACTTCAGATACCGTGCAAAGGTCAACCTCTGCTGCAGGCCCTGGCCACCTCTCCCCGAAGGCAGACTTCCTAGAGGCCCAGGGAAGAATCCCAGCCCAGATGAAGGCAGGCCCTGTGACCGAGGGACTGTCTCACTGGCATGGTGACTTCACTAAGGCAGACCTTCTTAGGGACAGTCCTCTCCCTCAGGAGGAAGCTGTGAGGGATGAACTGGAGCGGCTCCCCCTCCCCCCAGGCTTCCCAGGATAGTATCGTAATTCCCAAGACTCCTTCCTATACCCTCTGTGCAGATTCTTGGATGCAACCCCTGGAATTACCTGGAGACCCAAAGACGATGTGCAGATGATCCAGAAGCCAAAGATAATCCCCAAATCCCTGTATTCAAAAGCTTCCCGTTCTCCCTCGCCAGACTTGTCACCAGAACTGTTAGAAAAGACGAACATTGATAGACACAAGCTTGGCTTCTGAGCTGCAGCGTGGAGGTACTAATGAGCGGCAAAAAACAAAACGCAGACAGCGGGAGGAGGAGAAGAAAGGGGCTTGGATCACCTACAGCCTGACTCACCAGTTTCCCAGTGATCAAGAGCTGCAGCATTTTGACATGCGCCAGGCACCGTAGTAGATGCCTGGCTGGGGAAGAGGCAGGAAGCAGCGGCTGGGAACCAGTTGCTTTTTTTTTTTTTTTTTTTTTTCTATCATCACCAATAAAAGACCAACTTTTTCAATCTCTGCAAACCTCATGGAGTTTTAATATAATTTGGTGCCATTTTAAACCTCCCGTTATTTAAATATTTTTTTTTTCCCTACTGCACACTCACGTAAAAAGTTGCAGAGTGGCGGGGAACGAGAGGAAGGCAAAGAAAAAATTACCCTTAATTGCGTCATGTGGAGGGAACCGCTGTCAGCATTTTGGATTCTTTTTTTATATAGTTGAGGTCAGACTCTCTCCAATTTTGCATCCTTCTTTCTCTTCAGTTAATGAGGGAAGAGGCTTCTATTAAAATGCTACTGCAAACCCTTTGTAAACAGTATTTTTAAATAGCTGTATCATGTTCCGTTATGTGGAAACATCATTTTTTGAACTTCAGCTGAGATGCTGGATTGCTTTCAAAGTGTCTTTTAAAGACACACTATTTCCAAAGAAGACAGCAATATCTCCAAAGGTAAGATTATAGTGATCATCATGTGAAGGCTGAAAACTTTACAATATACTAATACTTTACTGCCTTCCTTCTGCCTTCATAAGAATTTAGACAAATCGAAGGGATTTGCAATTTAAAGGGTCCTGCCTCCTAATTTTATCAGCCCCTGACCCTCGTGGTCACCCCCTCCTCCCCCACCATCCTAGTTATTTCCCCATTTTACTTCTTTTCTGAAGACGGTTGCATTAATAATTTTCGGTTGTCAGCATCTCCACTGAGATCAGCTGAAAAGTATGGCCACTCTGAACTTGGCTTTTGGGAATTCACATCGCGCGCTTAGCCCAGGGGCTGCCGTTCTAGAAATACACGCTGTAGCTTGTAGCTTTCTCCAGCTTGTGGGGCAGCCTATGGTATGGTTTGGATTCCTTTGAGCTGACTCTGTTGCATGTAGAATATTGTCCTTATCTCAAGGGCAGAGCAGGGATATTTTGTGCTTTTCCAGGTGGTAAAATAAGTAATAAGGGAATATGCATGAAATTTGAAATTTGTAACTTTATGCATGCCCATTAACCTTTCTTGTAAGCATAAAAGATAAGAAGGCATCGGGTGAGGAATGATAATAGCTAACATTTCTGAGCTTTTACTGTGGGCCAGACATTAGAACCAGCCTCTGCATGGGTTAACTCTTTTAATCTCTATCAGTCAATACTAGCACCACCATTTTTTATAAATGAAAATCCTGAAGTTTAGGGAAGTTAGGTAGTTTGCTCAAGGTGATTTGAACTCCAGAGTCCAAGCTTTTATTTCCCAACTAAACTGCATTGGCAGTTAAAATGGAGTCTGCAAAGTTTGGTGGAGTTCCTGGAACTAGTTTTTAAGTTTTTTTTTCCTAATAGTGGGGTGTCTGGGTTGACCCCAAGATGCAGGTGTTTGAAGTTTCCTGAGAAGGGGCCATGGCTCCGATGGGTTTAGTTTGGTCCTGTTTGGGGATGGCCATCAGACATCTGAGTGCTGAGCTCCCTCCTCTTGGGGCTGTAAGCGGCTACAGAGAGCCTCTGAACTCGTGAGGGCCCCAGCTTTCCCCCAGGGAGCTCTTTTTCAGGAAAGGTAAGACTTCTATGTACAAGTTGATTTTTTTTTTTTCCTTTGTGTGTTACTGGGGATTGAACCCAGGAGCATTCTATCTCTGAGCTATACTCCCAGCCCTTTCTATTTTTTATCTTGAGAAAGGGTCTCCCTAAGTTGCTGAGGGTCTTGCTAATTTGTTAGGACTGGCCTCAAACCTGCGTTCCTCCTGTCCCAACTTCCCATGCTCGATTTCAATTAATTTTTTTGAATGGCACCAGTGATAGGAGGCTCGTATTTCCCCATCATCCTTGCTGATGAAGTGGAGTTTGGGGTATAAGGAGTTGTATCATGCCTTGTTCCTATAGCCAGCAGAGAAGCAAACTTCTTATGTGCTTAGAGTCAGGACTGGCTATCTGCGTGGCTCTCAAAACTCTGCCACAAATGGATTTCATTTTTCCCAGCCATAGCGTGAGATTATACTAGGTGCAGAAAGTTCTTCCTGAATTCAAACAGAAGTCAAGCTATGAAATATCTGAAGAGCCTACTACCTTAACTCTGGTTATTAAAATTTTCAAGTAAGAGAAAATACAAAAGTAAAACATTTTTTAAAGGGTGAGCTCTGTTTATACCCCCATGGAATATAAAAGTAAGGAAAAGGAGGTCGTGGGGTCCCCAGGACAGGACCTGGAGCCAACGGCGGGAGTGATAGGGTTGACCGAGGGGAGGTGATAGGCCAAAAAGTAACAACAGCAAGAAGTGTAAAAACTTGAAAATGGGTTCCATGGATGGCTGTTTAGAATGTCATATGAAGCTTATTTCAAGTTCACCCCTAACTTCATTCATTCCAGTTGGTGTTGCAAGGGCTCCCCAGTTTGGAACAGTTACTCTTATGTAATCCACAGATCTAGAACTTGTGGTTCAGGTTGTATGTTTCTCTTACTGCTTATATTAAAATATTCAGATTGAACAACAACAACAAAAAAATCACATTACTTGGGAGGCTGAGATAGGGAGATTGCAGGTTTGTGACCAGCTTCAGTAACTTAATGAGGCCCTCTACAACTTAGTGAGACCCTGTTTAAAAATATTTTTTTAAAAAAGGTCTGGGGGTGTAGCTCAGAGGTAGAATGCCCCTGGGTTCAATCCACAATAAAGGAAGGAAGGAAGGAAGGAAGGAAGGAAGGAAGGAAGGAAGGAAGGAAGGAAGGAAGGAAGGAAGGGAAAAAAAGATAAGAAAAGACAAAATTAAAAAAAAAAAATAGAAAGGGTTAGAGGGTATAGTTTAGAGGTAGAATGCTCCTGGGTTCCATCCTCAGTATGAAAGAAAAGAGAAGAGAAAAGAAATATATAGACCAAAAATAAAATAATTTGGCCTTAATTTTAATATTTTGTCTTTATTATTTCTAACCACTAAAGCACATTAAACATTATTAGATAACCACACACAAATGATTGTGTATGAGGGGGGACAGGGGTTAAGTTTCCTTCTCAGCATTTCTTAGAAACTGTGTATAGGAAAAAAAACAAAAACAAATAAACAAAAAACCAGAAATGAGCAAAGGCATGGTGCTGTATACTTGTAATCCCTGTACTTAGGAATAGACAGGAGGATCACAGGCTTGAGGCCAGCCCCAGCAACTTAGTGAGACCCTGTTTCAAAATAAAAATAATAAAATAAAATCAGGCTCAGAGTGTAGCTCAGAGGTAGAATGCCCCTGGATTCAATTCCCAGTACGAGAGAGAGAGAGAAAATGAATTGGTTTATCTGTTCTTCAAATGGTTAGCTCCACAGAATGAAGCCTAGGAAACAAAATTTAGCCCCAAATATTTTAGCTTTTTGAACACCCATAGCTTTCCCATCTCCTGGTAGTTATAAAGAAAAAAATCGTCTTTTGTTTAATTTTTCTCCTGCTTATCTTCCTTACCTTGGTGTGCCTCCCATGGGTGGCTCTGTGCTGGTCTGCAATCCTATGGTATGGCAGTTTCCGCTTGCTTAATTTCAGCAGCATACTGGGGAGATTTTGGTATGCAACAAAAATCCTGAGGCTAGTTAATAGCCTACCACGAGGCTTCAGGAAGATGTCAACAGAAACAATATGTTGACATGAACTGAAATTCTCCATTGGGGGACATTTGTTTTCTACACAGGCTTCAGCTAGAAGAATGTGAAGAGCCTTATCAAATCTTGAATGCTAATAGAGTAGCTTTTCATTTAATAAATATTTATCGGGCATCTATTTCTATGCCTGGCACTGTTCTGGGTACTGAGGATGAACATTACAGACAAGCCTCCCCCCTTCTCCTGGGGGGAAGAAAGAGAAAACAAGTCAATTAATGATCTCATGATGAAGTGATTTCAGAGAGTAGTAAGTGCTAAGGAGAAGATGGCAGGGTGGGTAGAGAATGACAGTGGGGCCCAGCAGAGAGTCGATCAGGGAGGGCTTCACAGAGGAGGTGACGTTTGCAGGATGAAGGAGTAGGTAAGAATGTACCCAGAGGAGACTGAGTGACTTCAGATTAGATCTATATTAAGGTCCTATGCTGGAAGCAATAAATAAAAATCCACATCATGCCCAAGGAGCCTGTGTGAATTGGATGAGCTCTCTCTTATGCAAAATTCAACCCATTTTGGGTTTAGGTGACTCATGATTCCTTCCTGTACCGCTTTGCCGAGTGTACTTTTTCCAAGGCTGCCCAGCTAAACTGGGCTGAGGAAGGGATGTTTCTTTTGCTCCAATCTTGGCTTGCTTCTCTCTGTGTATGTTCTCCTGATTTTCAGTTAGAAAGATCAAGTGTTCCGTTGGTACCCCTGGGTGGGCTGGGCTGAGCCTGTCCTGTACTCCTCTGGGACAGAGGACCAGAGAAGTAGAGGCCTCCACCTTTCTGGGAGTACACTTGGGAATCTTGGGATGAAAATGAAAACTTCCTCTTGTCCTATCCTCAGGTAATGGAGATCTTTTTTTTTTTTTTTTTTTTTTTTTTTGCATAAGTTAGCAACAAGAAAAGCAATCTGACCCACTCACCCTCAAGCATTTTTAAATTTAAATTTTATGTCATTATTTTTATGGTAATATATCAGTATTATTCAAAACTGAAAAGAAACAAGAAGCTATATAATGCAAGTCACTCGTTCCTGACTTCCAAGGCAACCAGTGATACCAAGTTTATGGATATCTTTCCAGAAAAAGTATATATATATATATATATATATATATATATATATATATATATATATATATATATATATACACTTAAAAACAAATATACACGTAAAAAACAAATAACCCAATCAAAAAATCAGAAACTGAACTGAATAGACATTTTTCAAAAGAAAAAATACAAATGGCCAACAAATATATGAAAAAATGTTCTACATCTTTAGCAATCAGGAAAATGCAAATCAAAACTACACTGAGATTCCATCTAACCCCAGTTAGAATGTCAATCATCAATATATATACATATATGTATATATGTGTGTGTGTGTGTGTGTGTGTGTGTTTATAAACAAAAGGGGGAAGATAATTCCTCTTTTTATTAAACATGTAACACTGGAAAGACCTCCCATGCTCTTGAATAGGCAGAATAAATATAATCAAAATAGCCATCCTACTCAAAGTATTCTACATATTCAATACAATCTCCATCAAAATACCATGGTCATTTTTCATAGACCTAGAAAAATCAGTCATAAAATTCATATGGAAAAACAAAAGACCCAGAATGGCCAAAGCAATTCTAAGCAATAAGAACCATGCCAGAGGCATCACAATACCTGACTTCAAATTGTACCACAAAGCAATAGTAATGAAAACAGTATGGCACTGGCACAAAAACAGACACATAGACCAATGGAACAGAATAGAAAACTCAGAAACTCATATTTATATTTTATAAGTAGTTGATATTTGATAAAGGCACCAAAAACATACACTGGAGAAAAGACAGCCTTTTAAACAAATAGTGTTGGGAAAACCGGTTATCAATATGTAGAAAAATGGAATTAAACCCTAACCTCTCACCCTGCACAAGAGTCAACTCAAGATGAATCAAAGACCTAAAAATGAGATAGAAACTTTGAAATTGCTAGAAGAGGGCATAGGACCAACATGACAACATATAGGTACTGGTAGAAACTTCCTCAATAAGACCCCCGAAGCTCAGGAAATTAAAACAAGAATTAATAAATGGGATGACATTAAATTTAAAAGCTTCTGTGCAGCAAAAAACCATCAAGAATCTACAGAGAGCCTACAGAATGGGAGAAGATCTTCACCACTTACCCATCAAACAAAGACCTACTATCTAGAATATACAAAGAGCTTAAAAAGCTTAACCCTAAAAAAACAAATAACCCAATCAAAAAATGGGCAACTGGACGTTTTTCAAAAGAAGAAATACAAATGGCCAACAAATATATGAAAAAAAGTTCAACATCTTTAGCAATCAGGGAAATGCAAATCAAAACTACACTGAGATTCCATCTAACTCCAATTAGAATGTCAATCATCAAGGACACAAACAATGATAAATGCTGGCATGGATGTGGAGAAATAGGAGCTCTATTACACTCTTGATGGGACTAGTACAGCCATTATGGAGATCAGTATAGAGGTTTCTCAGAAGACTAGGAATGGAACTATCATATGACCCAGCAATAGCGCTCCAAGGCATCTTCCCAAAGGAATTGAAATCAGAATATTATAGCAATACTTGCATATCTACATTCACAGCAGCACGACTGACAATAGCCAAATTATGGAACCAGCCTAGGTACCTATCAACAGATGAATGGATCACAAAACTTTGGTATATACACACAGTAGGATTTTACTTTGCCATGAAGAACAAAATTGCACCAAGAAGAACAAAATCACACCATTTGCAGGAAGATGGATGGAACTAGAGAATATTATACTGAGATTAGCCACTCAAAAAACAAGTAGATGTACGTCTTCTTTTATATGCAGAAGCTAGAGAGATAGTCAGAAATAAGAGCAGCGTCAGATAGAAGATCAGCGACTACAGTGGAGTGATTGAGGGAGTTTAGGGAAGGGAAGAGGGAGGAGGAAGACATAAAGAATGTAATAGCTGAAATAATGCTACGAATGTTTACAGAATTACCAATTCCAATCTCACAGATGTGAGAGGGGAGGAAGGAGGGAGGGATCTGGTGGGAGGTGCTCCAAGAAAGGTGTGCATGTATTTTTCTGTCACTTTATACCCCAATATGATGTATAATTACAACGCACCAAATTAAAAAAGGAAAAAAGTAACACAGTGAACATACATGTGCATATATTACATATAAGTACATATTCATTGCTCTATATTTTTATTTATATGTGGATATGTTATATAACACGTTACATATAATATTTGGCACACAGAGGGATTTCTCATTATTTTCATTGCTGAATAGTATTCCATTTGCTTACAGTACAGTTTACCTAGCCAATTCCTTATTGCGGGACCTTTTGGGGTTATTTCAAACGTTTGTTTGTAACGCATGATGCTGCAGTGAATACTGACATTTTGCACATATGTGAGGGGCTTCAGGGTCCAAAGGCATGGATTTCATAGTTTTGACAGTGCCAAATTGCCTTCCACAGGGGTCCCATTTCCACCATGGATGGAACATGCCAGTTCAAGGTGCAGAATCTATAATGAGTAGGACAGGCTCAGCACAAGCCATGCCAAGTAGCTTGTCCAAAAAACTGGTTGGTGAGCCCTGGCACACAGTGCACCTTGTTAACTTAAAAACAAAAGTAAGAAAGAAAGGCTTCCCTGTCCTAATCCAGAGTTCTCAAAAGAATGTTCATGCCTCATGTCCAGGGCATCCGGTAAATAAATCAGCATTCATTGAACGAGGTCTTTCCAACCAACCTCCATCTATATCCAACCATGCCGCCCAAGTAAATAAGATGAGCCCCAATGAAAACTGCAGTGCAGCTCATAATCCACTGAAAATGGACACCTGGTAGTGTTTTGCTGATTGTGTTTTAGTTACTTTCTTATTTTAAAGCAAATCCCAGACTCTATGTCATTTCATTCCAACACATTTCACATATATATATATATATATATATATATATATATATATATATATATGGTATAAAATATATACGGTATGGAACACACACACACACACACACACACACACACACACACACACACACACATATATATATATATATATATATATATATATATATATATATATGGTCCTTTTCTTAAATAACTAATCATAATGCCATTGTCACAACGAAATTATCAGTAATTTTTTAGGATCATCTACTACCCAGTCCCTATAACTAACATTTCCCAATTGAGTAAAAAACACATTTTAAATTGTTTTGTTCAAATTGACATCCAGATCACATTTGGTCATCCATCTCTCTTGTCTAGAGCAACCTTTTCCCTTGCTTTTATCCCCTGCCATTGGCTTACTGAAATCCGCAATGTGAGCCATTCCTTTGTCCTATGGAGTGGCTCACATTGCAGATTTGGCTTTTTGCTTCCTTGTGGTGTCATTTAGCTTGTTCCTTGACTATCATGCTTCCTAATGCTAAGTGGAAGTTGCCACTAAAGACCTTATTAGATTCTGGTTCAACTTTAGAGGCAAGAATGCAGCACAGCTGGTACTACTCGCTGATGCTTTTGATGTGACAGATTCCTGAAGAGTGCCACCAGGGCAGCAGCCTGCCTCTCTTCTCATGAGCCTTATTCAAGATCCATCCTTCCTTCTTTCCTTCCTTCTTTCTTTTCTTCCTTCCTTCCTTCCTCCCTCCTTCCCTCCCCCCTACTATATGGTATGGGGATTCAATCACCCAAGGGCATTTTACTTCTGAGCTACACCCCTAGCCCTTTTTATTTTTATTTTTTTGCGGTACTGAGGATTGAACTCAGGGGCATTCTACGTCCAAGCTACACCCCCAACCCTGTTTTTTATTCTTTATTTTGAAACCAGGTCTCACTAAGTTGCGGAGTGCCTCACTAGGTAGCTGAGGCTGTCTGAGAACCCGGATCCTCAGATCTCAGCCTCCCAAATGCTGGGATTACAAGTGTGCGCCACCACGCCCAGCTACAATCTTTCTTATCTCTACTAACGTGTTCAGTTTTTCAAACATTCTGAGCTACACCCCTAGCCCTTTTTAATATTTATTTTGAAACAGAGTCTTGCTAAGTTGCTGAGGCTGGCCTTGATCTGTGATCCTCCTGTCTCAGTTTCCTAAGTACTGGGATTACGGGGGTGCACCACTATACCTGACCTTACTCGAGAATATTTCTATCTTTTTTTTTTTTTTTTTTAAAACTGGCTTCCTTTTCTGAACACTCTTTCCAGAACCAGATCAGCTGTTTGTATCCAAGCTGAGTAAAGAGCTTATGAATCAGAGCTGGCAAGCCCTGGCAAGTCCTCTCCTTAGTGGGTGTCTCTGCCCCATGGACCTCTCTACTTGTAGTTGTTTTGTAAGGCAATGTGGTGCAATAGAAGCATCTGTGATGATAGAAATGTTCTATCCCTGCACTGTCCAGTATGGTAGCCATGATCCACCGGTAGCTAGCAAGCACTTAAAATATGACTAGGGCGACTGAGGAGTTGAATTTTTAGTTTAATTTAAATAGCTGTAAGTGGCTAATGATAATGTATTGGGTAGTGTAGCTATAGAGTCATTTTAAAATGACCTTTAATGACCTTTTCCACCTCCCTCGGGATCTAACTGCTTCTGTTTTAAAAAGAGATTTTTTTTTACAGTCATATTGAATATATTTGGTTAGTGAGATTGACTTTTGCAGAGCTGCTACCGAATTTGGTGAGCAGTCCAGAGGATTAGTTGCATTGAGCCGAGCACACAAGAGAATGAAGGTGCTGATCACAGACTCAGGACCAGGGGCTAGAAGAGGACGAGTGCAGGGAGGTGCTCCACATGCCAGCTGATAAAGAGCCTGTGATTAAACAGCAAATACCTGGTTGGCATCAGGAATATACAAGCAGAGGCTTAGTAGTAGTAGTAGTAGTAGTAGTAGTAGTAGTAGTAGTAATAGTATTAGTATAATTTGGTTCTGGGGATTGAACCCAGGAGCCTTCTGCCTCAAGCTATACCCCTAACCCTTTTTATTTATGTACTTTTTTGAAACAGGGTCTTGCTAAGTTGCTGAGGCTGGCCTCAAACCTACGATCTTCCTGTCTCAGCCTCCTAAGTACTATGATAACAGGTGTGTGCCACCATGCCCAGCTAGGAATATTATTTTTATAGGCATATTATTAATCAGTAGGTGTATGCAAGTAGCTTTGTCTGAAAAGCATCTCAGGTGCTCCTTTTTCAAGCCCAATGTAACTGATGTTCACAGTGTTAGAAATGTGAATATAGATAATATATCTAGGTGTGTTTCAGCTGACAAAATGTTGACATTTATGCTTTTCAAAGTAGCGGGTGAAAAGATATGTACAATGATGATTAAGGCATGGTTCCTACCCTAAAGGAGCCTGTGATGCAATGTGGTATAGATTATTATCTATTGAGTATTGATTATGTACCAAACATCTTTCATAATTCTTAATTAGATTCTTATAAAATTTAATAAAAAGAAAGGCAACATTAGCCCCATCATAGAGATGAGGAAATTGAGGACCAAGGAGGTTAAGTAAGGAGCTATTTCAGAGTAGCACAGCTACTTAAAGGGCCAGACTGCAAACCCAAACCTGAGCCACCTTTCCATTTCTCCATGATTACGGTCATAGTCTCCCAGCCAGTCTTCAGAACCATGCTGCAGCCCCTTCCTTATCACCTTGTCACCTGTTTGGTCAACATCCTCACTGCCTCAATCCAAAAAGCCTGACCACACAATTTAGAGGAAGGAAGATTTATTTGCTAACCATTTTTGGAGGTTTTGGGGTTCAGTCCATGTGAGGCGAGGGTCTACAGATTTCGAGGCATATTGGCAGGAAGCAGAGAGAGGGAGAGCAAGGGCTTTCATCATAGAGGTCAGAAGCTAGAGAGCAAACAAACAAGGGGCTTCCAAGACAAAAGCACAGTCCCCAAGGCCATGCCCCCAGGGACCACCTTCTCCAGCTGCACCTCAGCGGCCTAGGTTACCATCCAGTAAATCCATTACAATGGATTTATCCACTGAGGAGTTTACAACTCTCATGACTTAATTACATCAATTCTGAGCATTAATACATGAGCTGTTAGGCGACATTCTGTACCTAAGCATAACACCCCCCCTCTGCTCAAAGCCCTAAAAGGCTTCCTTTCTCCAACCTAGAGTAAAAGTAAAGTCCTTACACAGGTCCTCAAAACCCAGTGTCATCCAGCCCCTGTGAACTCACCCTCCCCACCCCACTCTGCTCTGTTCAAGTCATGCTGCCCACCCTCCCCATCCCGCTCTGTGCTGATAGGGCCAGATGTGGCCAGAAGTTGTGGACCACAGCTTCCACAGATGAAAATGCTGACCCAGCATTGAAGAGTGGCTTTTTTGTTTGTTAGTTTTTGGTGATGATTTTGTCACCTGCAAAAGCAGATATATTGCCAAGTGTGGTGGCGCACGCTTGTAATCCCAGCATTCGGGAGGCTGAGACCGGAGGATCCGGGTTCGAGGCCAGCCTCAGCTACCTAGTGAGGCACTCCGCAACTTAGTGAGACTTGGTTTCAAAATAAAGAATAAAAAAATAGGGCTGGGGGTGTAGCTCAGAGGTACAATGCCCCTGAGTTCAATCCCCAGTACCGCCAAAAAAAAAAAAAAAAAAAAAAGCAGATATATTGTGTTTGTCATTGTCAGCCTTATTGAAGACTAAGATATGATTAAGGAATGTGGTGCCTTAAGGAATATATAGTATGGATGTGGCCTTAGCACTAAGCTACAAGTTCCGGTACTCTGCTATTCAAAATGCTTAATAGAAATTATGTTTATTGTTTTGGAAAAAAAATAGGTTATTCTTGGTGAGAATTGGACTTCAAATTGTCCGGAGGTCATCTATGAAATTAAAGAAGAAACACCTGTTTTCTATAAACTTGTTCCTGATCCAATAAAGAATATCTACATCTATCTGACAGCTGGGAAAGAGGTAGGTAGAAATAAAGCTATTGCTTCCGACTTATGAATAAAAATTATTTAATTGATGTCATTATCTAGTGGCGAAGCTTTTACTTTGAACTACAGAGTTTAAGCACTGCTGCAGGCTTTGACAAGACCCACAGTAGTTCATGGGTGTGGAATTAAAAACCTTACAGACTGCCAGTAAGTAAGCAAGAAATATTACCTATTTAGACAATTTTATTATTGGCTATATTTCCAGTGCCAAGTTTTCCAGAGGAGGGTGTGCTTGCAAATAATCAGCAAAGTAACTGAATTTATACATTTATTGTGTGGGCATTGAAGGGTTAGATGCATTTATGAATATATCCAATGGGACTGGATTTGAAATTTGGGGTTAATATCAGGCCACAATCTCATACACATTCATGAACCAGGAAATATATGACACTTACCCTCCGTTCCTTAATTTATCTGGCTGTTTTAGTCTTTCTTCTTGCTTCTGCTCACTAAAATAAAAATAATACCTTTTAAACATTTTCTTCATCTTACAAACCCACTTCTTCAAGGGAAGGGGAGAAGAAAGTAATTTTTATTGAGTCCCTCCTGTCTGTGTGCGGGTCACTTGTTTATACGGTCTCTCTCTAGATGCATATCTTACGCACATAGTATAATAAAGAATGCTAATGAAACGTGTTCGTAATTTAATGAGATGAGGTTATCCTTTATGTATGAAGAATCTAAGACTTAGGAGGTTAAATATCTAGGTCAAAGATATTATTTATGTAAATACATATCTTTCTGAGGGCTAGGACTCAGACCCTGCCCAGATCCTAAAGCCTGTGATCAATGAGATCAAATCCTAAGTCTCTGAAAACTGAAGAGAACATTCGGGTTTTGTGATTTTTGACCCATGACCATTTGAGCATACAAAGTACAGAGAAGATAACTGAAACTTAGATAATTGTGTGTGTGTGTGTGTGTGTGTGTGTGGTACTGGGGATTGAACTTGGAGGCAATCTATCTCAGAGCTACAACCTCAGATCTTTTTATTCTTTTGTTTCAAAACAGGGTCTCCCTAGGTTGCCAAGAGTCTCATTATGTTTCTAAGGCTGTCCTTGAACCTGTGATCCTCCTGTATCAGCCTCCCAAGTACTAGGATTACAGGCCTATGCCATCATGCCCAGGTTGAGACTTAGATAATTATATCATGTTTGTAACCAATGCCCTCAGCACACTCCCATTTTCCTCCCTCCACCTCTTCCTATCATTCTAAGGAGAATTTCAATGACAAGGATCTACATGTGCTTTTTGAATCGCAGAATAGACATGCCAGCACTTTGTATTTTCTGGTATTGTTAAAAAGGCCATCTTGCTCTTTGCACATTGGAGTCAGTTACGTTGAAATGACCACACTGAGATGTCCACATCTGAACCTCCCACTGCCCTGGGAACCAGTTCACCATACAGCCATTAGTGCCTGCTTGCTTCACCATTCAAACACTTGTTACTGTGCTTCTTCCCTGGGGATCCCAAAAATTTGAAAGATTTTTTTTTGTCTACTCAACAAACTGTGTATATTAAGTAACCATTCCCATTCTCAGGCTTAATTTATCCAGAATATCTCAAAACTGCCAGCCAGAGTACTGACTGTGCCACCACACACAGAGCTGATAAAATTCCAACCCCCAAAGCAAAGACACTGGAAGCCTGGCTTAATCTGTGCGTGTTTTTCCATTTAGCTTTTTAAAAATATTGCACAGAGCTCAGAAATCCCCATGACCGCTGTCGTGGATACTAATTGAACCCCAGAACCCGGGACTCAGAGCTGGAAACCACTGTGAAAGCCATCAGTGGTTGACAGGTCCTCACTTTCTAAGAGGCAGAGAGTTCTAGTCTCTGGTCGCACAAAGCCTGAAGTCCCAGGGAGACTTTGCCCGTGGCATCCAAACTGATTGCCTCCATCTTCTTCATTTAGAATGATTGCTAGAGATCCTATTGACTCTGGTTGAGCAAATGTGACCCCTAGAGAGGCGAAACCCAAGGAACGTCCTTTCCAAGACTCTTAAAGAGATAGTGACAGCCAAATTAATACGTCATGAGAAATCCATAAAATGATATAACGTGGCCGTTAAGCATAATCCTACGGAGAGACATGCATTGATGTGGAATCATCACTACAGTGTGTCACGAAGTGAGAGAGCAGGTCCAATGTACAGTTTGTAATGTCCTCTCTTTTTACATAGTTATATTTGTGTGTTTACATGCATTGAGTGATCATTCTTAGAGAATGTTCTGGAAATTCACATTCTATTGAATGTCTGAGAAGTGGTCCTGTGACGGGTGGTTACTTACTCTGCCCCCCCTGAAGTACTGCGGCGCCCAGCGTATTTAAGGCTGTCAGAAGCCTGCCTTCATGTCTGTTGGACCGTGGAACCCTTTTCCAAACATAATAGCTTGGCCAGTATTTATGACACATATTATATAGTATGCATCAGACAATGTTCGTAATAACCTCAAGAAGTTGGTTGTACCATTACCGTTTTACAGATGAGGAAACAAGGTTAGAGAGATTACCTGGCACTTATTAAAATCCCTCAGAATTAACAAGATGTTTGGGGAGCTACAAGGAAATATCCACATTCTGGCTGATTCTGGCTCTGGCACAGGCTCGAGGTCTGCCGGCTGAAATGGAAGGGCGTGGCTATCCTCTCCCAAGTCACCCTGGAACCAGAGGCTCCTCCACGGGATATTCCCTGTGTCCCTCGCAGACCCCTTCTAGAACTCTCTATCTCACTAATCTTCTTAAGTGGTTACTTATGCTTTCTACCATGTGCAACCACCCAGCGTAGTGAGTTCCACAAATTTCCTTACTTCCTGCTGTGAGATTTTTGCCTTCAGAAAATGCGCCAGGCGACACTCAGGTTCTCGGCCCTCACACTGTTCTGCTCTGAGCCTCCACTGAGGCTGCAGGTGGGGCCGCTCCTGTTTCCTGACACCTGGGAAAGGCAACTGGGGGGACAGGGATGTTATTTAAATCCTCACCCCCCTCCATTTCTTTTGAATTCATTTCCAGTGGGTGGGAGCAAGCATGCCAGGAGCTGAGGGGCTGGAGCACCCCCTGACCCAGTGCCTGACTCATGCTCACCCTCCTAGGGTAGCTGGTTGCTATTGCCAAGGCTCCTTCCCAAAGTGCCATTGACCACACACACTAGCTGTCCCTGGGTGAGAACCAGGTGACCTGATTCCGTGATCCCTATGGAAATCATTAGCAGATCAGAAACCCAAATGCAGGTCAGGCTCATGTGACAGAACTCTAGGCCACACCCCCAGTCATGGCAGGAATCTCAGTAGCAGGTGAGTTTGGGAATACAATCATCCCTTGGAATCCACCAGGGATTGGTCCCGGGAACCCCCTGGGATACCCAGGTGCGTGCACGCTCAAGTCCCTCATATGAAATTTTCATATAACCTACAAGCATCCTTCTGTGTATTTTAAATCACCCTTAGATTACTTATAATGCATAGTACAATGTTAAAACTACATAAATAGCTGTTATACTGTATTTAGGTAATAAGGAGAAGAAAAAAAAATGTAACGAACATGTACAGACACTTTTTTTTCCTCCAGATATTTTCAGAGGGCGGATGGTTGAATTTATGGCTGTGGAGCCTGCAGACAGGGAGGGCTGATCATATGTACTTTCTAAAGCTCCCCAGGTGATTTTTACAGGACGGCCTCAGATCCTCGAACTTGAGACCCGCCGCCCCGGTGCCACGGTGGAGACGTTCAGAGTTCAAGTTGATAAATGTCCTCTTTGTGGCCTTCATCAGATAAGGTGGTGTCGGTTTTCCTGGCATTGCTTGCGATTCCATCTGAACCTCTGTCTCGTCTTTATTTTTAGGTGAGGAGAATTCGTGTTGCAAACTGCAGTAAACATAAATCCTGTCGGGAGTGCTTAGCAGCAGAGGACCCCTACTGCGGCTGGTGCCATTCGCTGCAAAGGTATTTCCTGAATTCTTTCTCACCACCTCACATTTTCAAGAAGGTGTCAGGCGCACGAAACTTGTTGCCTTACTTTAGCCATCCGTGCTGGTGTCATGGGGGCATGAGTCTCATACACTCCTAGAACTTCACAGTGAAGCCCTAATTTAATACCCGATGTTTCCAGCCATGTCAGTGCTATCAAATCTTTTGACCTGGGCCACTCAGGGTCACTGGATCTGGGGACCCAAAGGGGTCATGTACTCAACATCAGGGGGGAGAGGCCAGAACAGGTAGATTTGCTTTTACTTTCTACAGAGTTCCCTGAGAGTCGAGAGAGAGAGGCAAAAGGTTCTCCCTTGGAGCAGATAAAAGAAAAGGGATGTTTGAAAATTTTCAAATGAATCCTCATCATGTCACGTATTCTGTGCGCTCCGTGGAAGCCCCGATTATTGATGGCGTTGTCTCCCCGTGCGCCATATAGCTGTGGGCCTGATGTACAATCTCGGTCTCCAGGCAGAATCTGCCCAGCCTGGTCTTGAATTACGATGCACACGACCCATCTAGGCTCAGGGGCGACTTGTAGCGGCTTCCTCTTCGCCATGGCAGTTCTTAGCATCGTTGTCGCTGGGACCGGCCTGGTTGGATTCACTGTTGCCATGGCAACACAGTACTCGGCTCTTGCTATAGAAGCAAGGAGCTGCCTTAGCTGCAGCTCAGGCAGAAAAGGGGGAGAAAAATAAAACATATAACAGTGTCTGTCAGTTTGGTGCTTTTGGTTTTTAAAGGATAAGAAAGAGTAGAGCTGGTGGAGAGATGCTCAAGGCTGAACAAGGGGGCAGCTGGGTAAAGAACAGAGGACCAGGAAGTGAATTGGGGAGCTCATCAAGGAGGAAGCCAAAAGAAATGAAGGGAGAGGGAGAGATACAGTGCAAGCAAGAGGTTCAGGAAACAAACTAAAAATATGGGGATGGAATTAATTAAGAGTTCATGGAGGAAGTCACAATCCAAGCTGCTACAAGAAGAGCGATCGCCCTCCCTTTTTCTGCACCTCTTTACGGGGCTGTTTCCATCAGAGCCACTGGCAGACAAAAGAAGCAAGCCCAGGAAAATTCTCATGAATAATTGTAATTGGGTGGAAACCTTTTTCTTCTTGTCGCCTGCTCAAGACGAGAGTTTAAGAAATTAACCGATCATGGCCAGCATTGTATTGCTGCACACCCACTGAGCAGTCCTGCCATATAATCTTTTAGATCCATTCCGTTTATGTAGCTTTTCCGTCTGTATCGGTAGAGCTAAGTGCAGGAGTCAATTCGGTGATGGTGGGGTGACAGCGGTGATAAAATAACCACATGTAGCTAGTTCAATAAGCTCAGGTCTGGAGGTCATGGGAGATGTCCAAGCCGGTGGTAGGAATTTGGGAGTTGGTTGTATTTAAATGGTACTTATAGAAGCCTTAAGATCCAACCAGGGAGGGAGCATAGATTGAGGAGAGAAGTCCAGGAGCTGAGCATTGAGGTACTGTAATGTCTAGGGGTTGGGGAGAAGGAAGGAAAACAGAAAGAGAAATGAGTAGAGGGCAGCAGGAAGGGAAGAGGGGCAATCTCCCACAAGCTAAGGGAAAGGAGGAGGGAGCCAGCCACTGTGCCAGATCGTGCCAGAGGTCCAGCAGAGCTCAGCAGACGATGGTGGGAGACTGTGACAGAGGTTGATGTTTGGAGCAGTACTACCACTCAGCTGCAAAAGACAAGGGGAAGAGAAGAAAACAGTGAGCCGGGACGGCTCTGTAGACGAGCTTCACTGGGAAAGGCAGCAGAAAAACGGAGCAGGTGCTGGAGGAGAGGAGAGTCCAAAGAGTTGTTTTTTTAAAGATGCACAAACTAGTGCATTTTTGTGTTGCTGGGAAAATTCCACTAGAGAGGGAAAAGATGATGTTGCAAGAGAGAAGAGATAGAGTCCTGGAGTGTTGTATTTCAGCAGATGACAGAAAATGTGACATAGGGCATGGCAGAGAGGCCAGCCCCGGACAGGAGCAAGGCCAGTTCATCCTCAGTGATGGGAGGGAAGGTGAGGAATCTGGGGTTAGGGGCAGGTGGGTGCAGAGGCAGAATCATGTCTTCATATCACTGACATCATCTTTAGTGACTTTAGACCAGAGAGTGAAGTGGGAGGAGGCACTGGAGGTGTGAGGAGAGATGGAGTGAAACAGGAGATGGGCAGAGAAGAGAGTAGGGCAGGACAGCGTGGTTACCAGGCAGCATCAGGGCCCATTTGGGGTTGGTGGTCTGGCCTTTGAAGCATGGTTCTGCTTTTCCCAGCTCTAGTGGTATAGTCTTAGAGTGGGGGAGAGTTCAATTGAAATAGAGTTGAGACAAATCTATCAAGAGGGAAAGGGAGCCGAGGCAGCAGGTACGGGAGGGACAATGGTGTTGTGGAAATCCATGCATATGATAGAGGGGGGCCCTGGGCACCAAAGAGGGATGGAGGGTACTGAAGTGAGGGGCGGGACTGGAGCACTGAAAAGGGAGCAGTGGGAGGACTGTGGGGTCTCAAAGCTAAGGTCATAGAGCGGTGGAGTTATTGTCATGACAGGGTCTAGGGATGGCTGTGTCACTGCAGTGGGGATGGAGGACAAGATCATTGGCAGACGAGGCAAGAAACTGAGATGTCGCCAGAGTATTCTGTGGACCAGTCATCTTTGTGGGCATCACAGTCACCGAGAAGGAGATGGGCACGGTGTTGGAGAAGAAGGAGCCACACAGCCAAGAAATGAAGGGAAGAGCCCAGGGCTGGGGTGGTCTGTCGATGGCCTCAGCAAGGAGAGGTGGAGGGCGGTGTCTGCTGGTGCCCGGAGCTGCAAAGCTGGGGGACGGGACTAGAAAGGGAAGAACCACCTGGAGAGGCAGTAAGACGCACTGGGACACCGAGGGCGAGGGGCAGGAAACAGCTGGGCCTTGAGGAGGGGTGGGGAAGCCGCATCCTAGGAGCGGGGAGCTGCGTGAAAGGAGCAACCAGAGAAGAGGCAGAGGACCTGGGCTGCTCTAACAGCCTGCTGCCTGCTGCGCCTGCTCCTGCCCAGCTCCCTCACCCGGCCCAGCACTCCCCAAGAAGAGCCATCCTCTTAAAATCTAAGTCACACCATTTCACTCCCCAGCTTATAACCCCCATGGGCTTCCTCGTTCAGCCCTCACTGCAGCCGAGGCTCAGCAGGATCTGGGCCGTCCTCTGGCCTCTCCTGCCACTCTCTCCTTTGTTCACTCCATCCAAGCCACACCGACTTTCTTCCTGTCCTGAGACTACGCCAAGCGTGCTCCTGCTTCAGGGCCTTTGTGCTTGATGCTTCCCATTCAGGGGTATTCTCCCTCCAGACCTTTTCATGGCCGGCCTTTCTTGACCACCTGATCCTAGAACACACATCTAGCTCTACCTGACTACCCAGTCTTAAGTATCCTTGTATACAGTACATTGCTGATTTTATTTTCTTCATGACCTTATTTATCTACCTCTCCTTTTATGCTACATTAAATATATATATTCTACATTATACATAATATTATATATACATTATATATGTATATATTATACATACATATGCATATTATATATACATCATATATAGCATATAATATATGGCACACATATCATATATAGCATATAATATTTATGGCATACATATTATATATAGGAATGTATGTCATATATATTATATATATATGGCCAGGGATATAGCTTAATGGTAGAGTACTTGCCTCACATATAGGAAGCCCTGGGTTTGATCCCCAGCACCACAAAAACAAAACCAAAAGCATATATCTATTAAAAGATTTATGTTAATTAGTGACAGGGGTTGAGTGATTGGTAGCTAGAGTTCTTGGCACGTGAGCCTTGTACCTTAGGTATTGGAAAGCATTCTGGAATGATGAGGTGATGACCCTCCACAGCCACATCACATCTCTTGGTCCTGGCCTAAGACAGGATGAAACTAAGCCTCAGGTCTGTGACTCATGTTAGGCTCCCAGTACCATTCAAAATTAGGAATTCTAAAGGGGAATGTTTTCTTATAACTGTAGAGCATCCCACTGTATTTATTTTAAATGTCACAGATTTATTTAGAAAAAATAATTTATTTTCTCCGTTGAGAAGGTTGAACTTTCTTGTATACATGTCTAGAAAGTGGATTTGGGGAGAAGGGGGCAAGAAAACGACCTTCACTTCCTTTTGATCGGGTGTTAAGAATAGGCATCCAGTATAAGCAGATAAAAAGCAATTAGATAAACAATGAGCCCTAAAAAGTCTAGTATTTTATTGTTGGAACCTCAAATCCAACCTGTGCTGAATTTGTGTGTGTGGGTGGAAAGCAAATTTTTGCAGGCTGAATATCTTGGGTTTGGAAGCAGCTTCTCAGTTTCTCCCATATTGCAAAGCATAGCACATGTGTTCAGTTATGGATTTCCACAAAACTGGCAATCCTGAACCAATGAACGGGTGAGGTTCCAAAAGTTCATTTGCAAGTTTGTTTGGCATGCTGAATGCATTTTCACATAGAAACAATGTCATAAATTAAGGATCAATTCCCAAGCCAGACCACAAAATTCAATTTACTTAATTTCAACAAATATTTATTCAATACCTACCAAGAGCCCAATGTGGCAAGTGAGATAGCTAGATGCTGCTGAGAGAAATTGGATGTCGTTCTTGGCATTAAGGGATGCACCAGCTAGCTAGGGAGGCAGACCTGTCAATGACCAACAGTCATTCACTCAGTCAGATATCCAATCACAGATATTTATTAAGCATCCTCATTGTGCTAAGTCCTATGTTTAGTACAGTTCTATCTTGCCTACATACAGCTTGTGAACTAGTGAGGAATATAGATAAGTATATCAGTTAGGATTCAGTTTTAGTAATATTGGTAACAAACAACCCACAAATTCCTTTTTTTTTCTTTTTATACTGGAAATTGAACCCAGGAGCATTCTATCTCTGAGCTATACCCCCAGCCCTTTTCATTTTTTAATAGTCTCACTAAGCTACTGAGGCTGGCCTTGAAACAGCAATCTTCCTGTGTCATCCTCCCAAGTACTAGGATTACAGGTATGCACCAGCATGCCCAGCCTCTTTTTTTTTTTTTCAGTCCTGTGGATTGAACCCAAGGGTACGGGGTACCACTGAGTTACAACCCCAGCCATTTTTACATTTTATTTGAGATAGCATCTTGCTGTGTTGTCCAGCCTGGCCTCAAAATTGCAATCCTTCTACCTCAGCCTCCTGAGTCAAAGGGACTATAGGTGTGTGCCACTGTGCCCAGGTACAACCACCAAAGTCTTACTGGCTTATGAGAACAAATATGTATTTACATTTACTTTTCTTGCTCATGAGTCCACCAGGTGAGCTATAGAGAGGAGCACATGGTCTATGCCAAGATGGAGATTGAATTCAGCCTTACAAGTCTCTGTTCTATCCATAGTTTTCTGAAGGCAGACAGCAGAAGTAAAAGACACCAAGCTAAGCTGTGCTTCACACGCAAAGCCTCTTCTCGCGGAAGGTTGACTGATGTTCCATTGCTAAAGCAAGCCACACAGCCAAGCCCACTGTCAGCGGGGTAGGGAAATGTGCTAGATCTACTCTAGTAGGAGACATGGTTCAGTGACCCCGCAAAGGGCGGTGTGGACGTGTGACCTAGGGCAGGAGGAATTGAAGAGCTGGGAACAATGACCCTGTTTATCTGTAAGTAAAGGAGATGAACAAAACAGGGTGGAAGGGCAGGCTATCATCGGGGCACATATAGAAGCCAAATTGAAAAGGTCGGGGGAGGCTTCCTGGAGGAAGGGATGTCTAAGCTGAACTGGAAGCACAGGCAGATGTCAGCTAGGTAAAGAGGAGGCTGGGGAGTGACCTGGGCAAAGACCAAGGCGCTAGGAGAGCCTGGCCGAAGCTCAGTATGGACAAGCACACGGAGTAGCAGTGGAGTGCAAGGAGAGGAGGGGCAGGACAGTGGAGGTGGAGAGGGGTCTTGTAAACCACGTGAAAGACCTTGGACTTTGTTGGAAGTTCCTTGAGGAGCCACAGCAGGCCTACCTTAGTGAACAGGTGATCTGTGTTTCAGAACAGGCACCCCTGGGTGCAAGATGGAATTGAGGGAGTATCACTGGGCACTGGTGGATCAGCGAGCAGGTGGCTGACCAGGAAGAGGTGGGGACTGAATTAGAGTGATAGTGTGGTGGTGGGAAGAAGTGGGTAGATTTGACAGTTATTCAGAAGATAGCAGGAACAGGACTAGGTGATTAATTGGATTTCCCCTTCAGTCTGACACACTAAAAATAGGGCCATAAAATGAAAACTAAAATATCAAGGTGGCCACAGTTTTTCTAAGAGACGTACTCTTTCTTCCTTGATCCAAGGACTCATAAAGAAAATAAAGTGGTACCCAAGCATCTACTGGATTCTTGCTCTGTCCCAGGCACTGGTTTGCCACCCCTCCACCATGAGTCAGATGGGGAGGGACTTCTAAGATGCCAGAGCTGAGTGGCAGAGCCTGCAGCAGGATGGGTTATCGTTTTGTTTACCCACAATGCAGGGACCTGGGTGTTGGTGTCACAGGGGAAAGAGTGCAGGCATCAGCCTTGGCTGGCCAGATGGACAGAGATGGATGAGTAGGATGTAGGAGGAGGAGCCTGTTTGGGATGCACAACACTCTCAGCGTGAGCAGCACCCACAGGCAGAGGAGTGACAGTCTTAAAGTCAGCTTGCTGGGAGCCGGGCGTGGTGGCGCATGCTTGTAATCCCAGCATTCGGGAGGCTGAGACCGGAGGATCCGGGTTCGCAGCCAGCCTCAGCTACCTAGTGAG
Source organism: Graphiurus murinus (assembly GCA_004027655.1). Classification (NCBI taxonomy): domain Eukaryota; kingdom Metazoa; phylum Chordata; class Mammalia; order Rodentia; family Gliridae; genus Graphiurus; species Graphiurus murinus. The sequence continues at coordinate 88,819 of PVLC010000528.1, read as the reverse complement.
GCACTCCGCAACTTAGTGAGACTCGGTTTCAAAATAAAGAATAAAAAATAGGGCTGGGGGTATAGCTCGGAGGTAGAATTCCCCTGAGTTCAATCCCCAGTACTGAAAAAAAAAAAGTTTAAAAAGTCAGCTTGCTGGGGCTGGAATCCTGGCTCCTGTGTGGGTCTGCAAGTTCCTTATCTCCTCTGTGCCAAATCTCCTCCTAGTAAGGCAGGGTTAATGATAGCATCTACCTCAGACGGTGGCCCAGAAGGATTAAAGCAGGTGGTGCCACAGTGCCTGGCTCACAGTGAGTGAGCTCTGAAGTCATGTTAGCTATGACAGAAGCCAAAGCGGGGAGCCATTAGTTGTCCCCAAAGTTGGCTTCAGAGAGGAGGTAACCTTAACTTTGGGCCTTGAAGCCCGAGTAGACTTTGACGAAGGGAAGGGGGGCAGGAGACCTTTCAGGCTGATGAAACATCACAGTCAGGTCTGTTTAGGGTGTGGCAGATTAGATTTCATCCCTGGGACCCTGACTTCAGAAGGAAGGAAGGAGATGAGGCTACTGGGTGGGACCAGGATGTGGAAGCTCCGAGTTTAGACTTTATTGGTGTGTGCTGGGAATGCAGTAAAGGGTCTGAGGCAAAGGCTTTGTCTTTAAAAGGTTTATGTTTTAGAAATATTATCTTAGCCAGGCACAGTGGCGCATGCCTTGTAGTCCCAGTACTTGGGAAACTGAGACAGGAAGACGGCAAGTTTGAGGCTAGCCTGAGCAACTTAGCGAGACCCTGTTTTAAAATAAAAAATAAAATAGGGCTGGTGGTGTGGCTCAGAGGTAGAATATCTCTAGGTTCAGTCTCCAGTACCACTAAAAATAAATAAATAAATAAATAAATTATATACACACACATACATGTATGTATGTATATCTGTGTATATTTATATCTGTGTGTGTATATATATATAGTGTGTGTGTATCCTGATGGCCACATAATTATGTGTCAATGTAGGCATCAGGGGCACCGATCTCCCACCCTGCCCTTTTGCTTCCCTTTGTGTACCTTGTAAAGAGTGAGTTTATCTCACATCTGTTGCTGAGTCATCTCCTGGGCCACCTTGTCTCCAAATCTCACATACTTCTGCGCCTCCCCAGCACCGCCACCACAGGGCTCTGCTTATGGTGGTCTCTGGCACATTCCAGCAGCATGTAATGGAATCTGGGATGGGTCCTCTTCAGAAAATGGGTCCTGCAGGAAAGGCCACGCCTGCTTTTATTGTCCTGAAAGCGGCACCCTGTGTGGGGTGTGCACAGAAAACCCCTGGACGTGCTAATGGTGAGGCCTCTGGATGCCCTTCTCCCTCTCGATTGATGATTCATTTACACAAGATATTCCCTCCCCCAACTCTTGTAAACGGTTCTTCCCTGGCGATGGTTAGGAGGCCACAGACAGCCCCTCGTAACTTTTTTCTGAGCTCTTCTACATAAGAGACTGTAAATGGGGAGGGGCTGGAGTCACAGAAGGGATGCAGACACAGCAGGGATAATGGGGGTCTCCCCGCTCCCTGTGTCCACTGCAGGCTGTGGACCCCTCCAGCACCCTGCCTTGCTCTCAAGAATCACTCCTTCCTCAAGCCCCCAGGGCCAATCAGGAGCCTTCAAGGGACCCTCTCCTGGTACATGTGGCTGTGTTCTGAAGCCCAGTGAGACTGACCTGCGTGGGCTGCTCGTGGCAGAGAGGGCCACTGAGGCCTCATTGTAAAAAAGTCTAGCCAGAGTCCGCTCCTGCTCCAGCGTGCAGGCCTCCCAGTGGCTCCACCTGTGAGGCCCATGGTGTGTTCTCTTTAGTACTCCTGGGACCCTGCAACGACGAACTGCCACACACGTGATGGCCCCAAACAGTACGAAGTTATTACCTTACAGTTCTGGAGGTCGCAAGTCCAAAATGGGTTTCAATGGGCAGAAGTCAAGATGTTGGTATGACTGTGTTTCTTCTGGAGGATGCAGAGAATCCAGTTCCTTTTCCAGCTTCCGGAGGCAGCCTGCATTCCTTGGCTCATGGCCCCTTCCTGCATCTTCAGATCCCTCTAGTCCTGAACCCTGTTTCTATCCTCATGCTTTCTCTGCCTCAGACTCTCCAGCCTCTCCTTATGAGAACCCTTGGGATTATACCAGGCCACAGAGATAACCTGAAATCCTTATCCCAAGATCCTTAACTTACTCACATCTGCCAGGCACCTTTGCCATGTATGGTAGCACGGTCCCAGGTCCCAGGGATTAGGATGTGGACATCTTTGGGAGCCATTATTTCCCTACCACAGGTTAGATAATAGCAGAACAAGGCTTTGACTCTGAGCGTGGCTCTAATTCCCAAGCCATACCTTTATCTACCATTGTAGGAAAGGGGAAGAGAATCAAGAAAGATGTTGTCCCTCAGGGCATTTGGAGGGGAGGCCAGAACCTGGAGCTTAAGGCCCCAATGGACCTTTCCTGATAACTAACACACATAAGAGAGGTGATAGAACCCTCTTGAGTTGCAGAAACCCCTGTACCTTGAAGGTTTAAGCACTTGCATGTTTACTGAGCAGATATTTATTGAGCACCTAGGATGTGCCTCTGCGCTTGCAATGGACAACACAAGCCAAAATTCTTACCCTGGTGGAAATCCTTCCAACGAGGTGTCTTGGTTTTCTGGTGCTGCCCAAACCAGTTGCTGTGAAGTGGGTGACTTAGAAGAACATGCAGTTGTCTCTCCATTCTGGAGGCCAGAATTCTGGAGGCTAGAAACTACGGTGTCTGCAGGCCGACTCCTTCTGGAGGTTCCCAAGGAGGATCTGTCCTCGCCTCTCCCAGCTCCTAATGTTTCTTGGCACAACGGCAGTTTAGCTCATCTCTATCTTGGTCTCCCGCAACCTCATCCCTGTGTTAGCCCAGATCTCTCCCACCTTTCACCATCATTGCACATCCTACATCCAGGATGATTTCATCTTGAGATCTTTAAGGAATTACATCTGCAAAGACCCTGTTTCCAGATAAGGTGGCATTCTGAGGTTCTGTGTGGGCATTTATCTTGGGGGGAGGGGTGCTATTCAAGTCATTTCACAAGGGAAGGTGGACGGCATAAAAATCCATAAGGAAATAGAGAATATGGCCAGTGGCTATCAGTGCTACAAAGTAAAATAAAGCCAAGAAAGGGAATGAGGAAGCCAGGTGCAGCGGTGCACACTTGTAATCCCAGTATGTGGGAGGCTGAGACAGGAGGATCACATGTTTGAGGACAGCCTCAGCAACATAGCAAGACTCTTAGCAACCTAGTGAGACTCTATTTCAAAAACAAAAACCATAAAAAGGGCTAGGAGTATAGGTTGGAAGTCGAATGCCCCTGGTTTCCGTCCCCAGAACTGGAAGGAAGGAAGGAAGGAAGGAAGGAAGGAAGGAAGGAAGGAAGGAAGGAAGGAAGGAAGGGAGGGAGGGGAGAGAAGGGAGGGAAGGGAAGAGAAGGGAGTTGGAGATGGGGAGGCTATAGTGTTAAACTGTGATTTCTAGAAGGCCTCACCGGGAATGGACCATTTGAGTCAAGACCTGAAGGAGCACATTGGACTTCAGAGTTTTCCTCCTTCAAAGGCCACAGCAATATTTAGTGGTGTGACTAGGAAGACCACTGGGACAGAAGTATGTTAGAAGCCTGCACTCCTTCCTCCCTTCTTTGCAATCCAGAACATGTCCTTGTTCAGATCTCAGGCTCAAAGCCTGTGCGGTGACACTTCTTTATGGTCCAGTGCAGCTTTAATGACAGCGGTGATGATAATAATGGGATGTGGGGGCAGCCCCTCCCTCTCGTGTGAGGACCCCATTGTGCCGACTAATTGTGTAGAAGCAAGGAGGACAACTGTCTGTGGGGTGGAAGCAGTGGGGAGCACAGAGGAATATGTTGTTGGGGCCTTGGGGCATTCCTCTATTGCCCTGGTACAGGCTGAACCCACACATCTGGGTTACTGAGGGCCTAAAAGGAGTTTTGGGGCCTTCTACCACTGGAGGAGGGTCTGGGGTCAACCTGGGTCCCTGGGAGTCTTCATCAGCTAGCAGAGGAGCTGTGACTTCAACCTACTTATTGCAAGGCAGAAGATGGAGAGGAGGTGAAACTGGGAGGATGCTCCCTCGTTCCCAAGCCAGTTGGCTTGTTTGATTGTCCTTTAACAGAGCCAGCCAGAAAGTGAGATCCTCAGACCTCAGCCTCCAGTTCTTATCTGCACCATCTCTCTAATTGATGCTCTCTGACTTCCAAACAAGCACCATTAAGAACACCCCTTTTAGTAAATATATGTTTTAATGGAATAGATTTTTTTGAAATGACCTTATCTGAGGCAGCATGCACTTTCATAAGTATATATTGATTGGCTTTTAAAAATTCCTCTGCTGTTTCCACTTGTCCTGTGACCTCGTATTTCTTCTGTTCCCAGCAACTCCTCCACATTTCAAATACGACTTTCAGATCTGCATTCGGAAGCCTGCCGGCCTGTCTTGATTTTTGCTTTTGTAACATTTTATGATGTCCGGATGCTTTTATTCCGCCGCATGGAGCCTGAACCATTTCTGACAGGCTAAGGGGGATTCCATACTGCTCTCAGGAGGGTGGGGTTGTAATATCATTGCACCTGTTCATTGCTGGGGAAACCGAGGCCTATAACAACAAAGTGATGTGCCCCCAGAGACTCCAGGAGCATGAGAGAGAGTGACTGAGAACCCAGACCATCCTGATTCAAAAGGCATCTTTCCCATGTTTATTTCCACGCTACCTATTTTTTTTTAAAATGCCTCCTCTAAATTCTTTGGTTCACGGTCTGCGTTTGGAAATAAAAACGCCAACTTTTAGTACGCTCTTCACCAACTAAAGAACCACGTGGGGTGAGGGCCACAAATCCCTTTTGTGTGAGTGTTTCAGTCTGCAAATGTGTTTTATGTTTGCTAAATAGCTTCAAGTTTCAAGACAAAGGCTGGTTTTCCACCACACCAGTTAACAGGCCAACCTAGTGAACAAAAAATCAATGCAACAACTTATGCTGGTATCATGGAAACATAGACAAGAATTCAGTCACTTTAAAGTTTAATTCTTGATCCAATTCAGCTAACCTTTCTTGAATACCAGCCATGACCAGGCCCCTTACTAGGTCCTGGGGGAAAAAAGATGACTGAGGCTCTGCCCTGGAGAAGCTCAGGGATTAGCCAACAAGTAAGTGCTTCAATAGCTGCTGTTCAAGGCCCGAGGAGACGCCAAAGAACTTTCGAGTCCTGGAAAGAGAAGAGTTATGATTAAGAGTTTTTCAGGAGCTAGGCATGATGGCACCAGCCTGTAATCCTAGTACTTGGGAGGGTGAGACAGGAGGATCGCATGTTCGAGGAGAGTCTTGGAAACTTTGGGAGACTCTCAGCAACCTACTGAGACCCTGTTTAAAAAACAAAATGAAATAAAATAAAATAAAGTAAGGTTGGGGGTGTAGCTCAGAGGTGGAATGTCTCCAGGAAGTCTTGAACCACATCTACCTTTATACACATAAAAGCCACACAGAGTATTCCAAGTGTTGAGCTACTGTGTGCAGGCCACGTGAACGGGCATCTGGTTAACCTTACTACTCAAATCCCTTTCTGGTCACCATCATTTCATATTCTTTTTGACTTGTGTCATCCAAAATTTGTTTAAATTCTGTCTTACTTGCCCATGTTATAATAACCACTAGTAACATTTACTGACTCATTATTATCACAACTCCGTAAGGCAGAAAATATTTACATTTCTACAAAGAGATGGAGAAGGAGATAGAGGGACAAGTGGCTTACCCCAGGTCATCAACTTGTAAATGGCAGAACCACCCTCCCCTGCCTTCACTAAGGTCTAGCCAGGTTGCTCTATTTAATCAGTTATATGCAGGTAAGATGCATAAATGAGCTTAAGGGCTTTGTACATACTATTCCTTCTGCCTGGAATGCTCTTCCCAGTACTCTTGATGGGACTCCATGGTTTTCATCCTTAAACTCTTGAGTTGAAATGCCATCTTTCATGATCAACCTGTCTGAAGCAGATTCCTTCCTACCATGTCTTTGGTTTCTACAGAGAACTTAATCTCATTTTGAAATTATTTTAAGCAATACTTGGCTTGTTTTTTGTCTGTGTGACTCACTCATGAGGAGAGGGATCTTACCTGACTTATACATTGATGTGTCCCCAGTGCCTAGTATACAGTTTGGCATCAGGTGGGTATTTGGTTAACATTTATAAATGATTGCAAGGGGATGCAAAGGTGATGAAGGCAGGCTGTTTTAGTCAGCATTCTTACTGCTGTGACCGCAGTACCTGATGACCACAACTTAAAAGAAGGATGATTTCTTTGCTCACAGTTATGGAGATTTCAGTCCATGTTATGGCGGGTAAAGTCTGCGGAGCTCAGTGCTTGGCAGTGGGAAGTAGAGAGAACAAGGGTAAAGGGATTCTGCTCTCACCTCATGGAGGCTGGAAGCAGAGGAAGAGAGAAGGACATCATGGACATGTATATAGTCCCCAAGACCGCACTTCCAGTGACCCACTCCTCCAGCCACACTCTCGCCGCCTACCATTAATCCACTTATGGATTTACCCGCTGATGAGATTAGAACCCTCATGATTCGATCATTTCCCCTCTGAACACTTTTGCATTAATACACGAGCTTTTCCAGGCAACATTCTACATCCAAAACATAGCATGGACCTAGAACTTACAGTCTAGTCAGAGGCACAGGCAATCTTCCACTAACACAACGTGCTTCATCTACTTAGGAGCCTGTGTAAAGTGATGTTGAGTATGGGCTGCACAGGATAGCTTAGAGCAATGCTTAGAGTTAATAGGCCATGAGCAGCTGGGTTTGAGAGTTACCCAAATGAACCAAAAAAAGGCACAAAGTTTTCTAAACTGACCTGCCATGTTAACTAGTACACATTAGATAAGATTCTTAATATGAGTGGCTAGAACTTCTTTCTTTCTCTCTGTCTCTCTGTCTCTCTGTCTCTCTCTCTCTCTCTCTTTTGTGGTACTGGGGATTGAACCCAGGGGCATTCTACCTCCAAGCTACACCCCCACTCTTTTTATTATTCATTTTGAAACAGAGTCTCACTAAGTGGCTGAGGGCATAGCTGAGTTGCTAAGCTTGTCCTTGAACCTGTAATCTTCTTGACTCGGTCTCCCAAGTACTGGGATTACAGGCATGCATCACCACACCTGGCTCCGTGACTAGAATTTCTAATCCCTCAGAACAACTCTCAGCAAAAAAGTTCAAAAGTGGTGCACGATTTACTCTCTTGTCTTGGAAAGTTACAAAGCACAGTGGCATGTTCAAGGCTCTTAGAAGACCCACAGCAGAGGAACTGATTTACTTTTATTTAACTTGAGTTTTCCAAACTTGGCAATGGAACCCTACTTTAACATTAACACCTAAAAAAACCCAAGGAATGTGCTTTGAGAAATGCTGACAGATGGAATAGAACCTATGTCTTCCTATAGGGACATACCCTGGGCGAACCTATACACTGTTGCCTTGGCATTCTAATATTACTGCTGTGGAAGCCTATAAAATAATTGAGCCATTAGATCCAGTAGTAGGCATATGGACGCCAGTGCCACACCCCATGCTGACTAACCCCCTGCTCCTCCTGCAGTGTCCTTTTCTCTGACATGGGGCTGGTAACAATAATACCTGTTTCATGAAGTGGTAATGAAGATTAATGAGCTCATTCCAGAAAGGCCTGGAAACAGTGCCAGGTCCATGGCACTTGGAAGGTGCCATGGTTTGGATATGTTCCCCCCCAAAAGCACATGTTGGAAACTTCATCCCCAGTGCAACAGTATTGGGAGGTGGAGCTTAATGGGAGGAATTTAGGTGGTGGGGACTCCACCCTGAGGAAGAGATTAATGCTAATCACAAAGAGGCTTGAGGCTGAGAGTTCTATTTCTTGCTTTTGCACATATACGTCCTCTCTTGGGATGACACAGCAAGAGGGCTCCCACAAGAAGTGGGCCCTTCAACCCTGGACTTCCCAGCCTCCAGAACTGTAAGAAATAACTTTTTCTTCTTTAAAAATTACCCAGTCTCTGACAATCTGTCATAGACATTCTGGCGTGACATGGACTAAGAAGGGCACAGTCCCCATTAGCTACTGAGGAAGGCCATGCAAGGTAGTAGATGAGAACATGGATTTTGAAGCCACAGTGCCTGGGTTTGTATCTCAGCTTTTTCCTTCACGGAGTCTGTGGCCTTAGGGAGGTAATATGGAGTTTTCTGTGCCTTGGTTTCCCCTATCTGTAAAGCAGGGACATTTATATAAAGTAGCTATTTCATAGGTTTGTTGTGAAGAATAATTGAATCAAATCATATGAAAAGATGTTGCCTGGCATGTTAGATGTTTTTGCTTTTAAAAAAAGTCTCCTAAATTGTCTCTGATATTAGCATAATTTCATCATGTAGACTGACTTGCCGCTCCAATGATGAAGATCCAAATTTTCAGCTTTCCTAGCAAGTTATTTTGGTCTTGTGTTTTGGCATTCCCCTTTCCCGACTCTGGGGGCCTTTAATTCAGAGCTGAAGTGTGTCAGAGCGGCTTCTTTCCTCTTCTCTTTCATTCAGTGGAGTTGGGTTTCTTCATCTCATGCACTGGCAGTTGTAATGAAAGTCCCCCCATTCTGGAGACCACCTGGTCCCTCCTTTGGGCTCAGTGCCTTTCCTAAAGACGCAGATATCTGCTTCAAATCACTTAGCAAAAGACCTTGGTATGCTCTTGGAGTGAAACCATCCCCCAGCATGGATGCCGGGAGAAGCTGGATGGTTTCCTCGTTAAAAGTTTTCTGATATTATATCGGTGTAGAATCTTTAGAATAGGTCACCCTCACCCCCACATTCAAGCCAATTACCTGCTGTTTAGTTATCAGATTCCTTCAGGGACTGCCTGCTCCTCATGAACAATTAGATTAGAGGATGCTGATGGAATTCGAGTGGCAGGAAGTAGACGTTACATTTCTGAGTTCAGAGTTTCTATTTCAAGGTTGAGTAAGTGGTAAATTTTTACCGAGAGATTCTAGTCTAATAGAGTCCAATTCTCAAATTCCCCAGCCCAGCCCATGGGCATTTCACCTGCCCAGAAACTTCAACCCCTTTCAGAGGTGGGTCTCCCTGTCCTTTATGTTGGCATGAAAACAATTAATAATTTAAAGCATGCCCATTAAAAAACAGAAATGCTGTATAAATACAATACTGTAATAATAAATTTAAAAGTCGATCCAGCTGGGCACTGTTCCCAGACGACCAGCTGAGCAGAAACACAAATAAGTAAAGAAGAAGAAAAACTGCTATATAATGCAAATGTCTGCAATCTCGTTTTCTGCTACTCTTTTATTGCAAATATATAGTATTGAAGTTACATTATGGGTAAATAGGTTTCGTGGTCTAACCTGGAAACCTAATCACTGTTTATAACATTATTCCTATGGGGAAAAATGTATTCCATATAACAAACAGATGGTTTACCAGCCATCTTTTCTTGGAGCACAATAGATTTGTAAGTCTGGGGCTGCCTGGAATTTTAACCTCTAGCTGGATGTTTTGTATTTACTACTGATAGATTAGAAACTCAAGACCCCTCAGAATCCCCACCTCTGTTTCCCTCCCAAATCCTTCCTACCCTCTTCATCCTAGAGGCACTGCCACCCCTCCCCTGGTTCTCTGCTCCTGAGGTCCTTGTCTCAGCCTACTCCTCAGGAGTGGATGAGTGCCCATTATAAAAGGGCTTGAGGCTGGCAGTTCTGTCTCTCACTTTTGCCTTTCTGCCATCCACCATGGAATGATGTGGTAGGAAGGTCTCTGCCAGGTGCAGACTTCTCAACTTCAGACTCCTCAGCCTCCCAAACTCTGAAGAAATAAATCTATGTTCTTTTCAAATTATCCAGTGTTACCTGGTATTCTGATACAGCAGCACAAAATGGAGTAAGGCAGAAAATCAGTACTGAGTAGAGAGGCTTTTGATGTAACAAATACTTGGAAATGTGTAAGTGGCATGGGAACTGGGTCATGAAGGATCCAGAAGAACAGACTAGAAAAAGCCTAGATCATCATGCCTATCTTATGCCTGTCCTGACATTATATTTAGGAGGCATGTAACTTGTTTATTGGACAGGCTCAGAGTAGGAAAAGAATTTGACTTGGGGGTGAATCATGCCTTGAGCCTCACCTACATCTGATTCAAATGAGACTCTGGACTTTGGACATTTGAGTTGGTGCTGGAAGGAGTTAAGACTTTGGTGCTGTTGGCATGGAATGAATGTATTTTGCATGTGAGAAGGATATGGATTTGGGGGGCCAGAGATAGAATGCTATGGTTTGACCATACATCCCTAAAAGCATGTTGAAAACTCAAACCCGAGTGTAACAATGCTGGAAAGTGAAGCCTAATGGAAGGTATTTAGGTCAAGAGGGTCCCATCCTCAGGTGTGGGTTGCATTAATGCCAATATGAGAGCAAAGGGCTTGGGACTGTGAGTTCAGTCTCTCACTTTTATCCTCTCTTGCCCTTCTGCCTTCTGCCTTCTGCTATGAGATGACACAGCAAGAAGGCCCTCACCAGATCTAGGTCCCTAGACCTTGGCCTTCTCAGCCTCCAAAACTGTTAGAAATTAATCTCTGTTCTTTGTTTGTTTGGTTTTTGTTGTTGTTTTGCTTTGTTTGTTTGCTTTTGTTTTTTCTTTTCCTTTTTTTGTACCCATGGGCAGTTTACCTCTAAGCTACACCCTCAGCCCTTTCTTACTTTTTATTTTGAAACAGAGCTTTGCTAAGTTGCTGAGGATCTCACTAAGTCACTGAGGTTTGCCTTAAACCTGCAGTCTTCCTGTCTCAGCCTCCCAAGTTCTGGGGTTAGAGGCATGGGCCGCCATACCTGGCATAAATCTCTATTCTTTAAAAATTATATAATTTCTGGTATTCTGTTGCAGCAGCATCCAATGGACTAAGGCAGGTCCTCAGAAAAGGATGAAGCAAAAGAAATAGCATTAAGCAAGAAAAATAAATATATTTCCACCGTTTTCTTCAGAACACATTCATGCAACTCTGTATCCAATTGTCCTCCTATCAGTATCCTGAAGAAATTGAAATAAAGACAGTTAAGAAATTGGCCCACCTGAGAGCGCCTCATGGAGGACTCAGCCTTGCTAAGAGTCATGTACAACAATGAGATTTTAGTTTTATTTGGCCAATGGCTTAAGTGTTTATGTACTTGACCATCAATTTTGTTGCTATACAGGAATTAGAGTGATAGCTTTTGAAAGGGCTTATTTCAAAGTGGGTTTGTTTACTAAAACGTGGGAGCTATAAGATCTGCTCTCCCTCCTTAAGAAATTCGGATGTGTGGGTAATGTGCTGTCTTGAAGATTTTACAATCTGTAATATTTGAGAAGTAATAAGATACTGTTGTTGGTTGACCATCTGGTTATACATTCTTGGTGTCATGGTTTGCTTTTAATTTTCTAAATTTCTTTTTAACTGGCAAGATGCAAGGAATGGGAGCTTAGAAATTTCAGAGTTTTTTTTTTTTTTTGTATAGACAAGGAATGTATATTTATATATTTAGGTATATAACATGGTTAGGTTTTGTTTTTACCTTATGTAAAATATGACAGGAAAGGTTCATTAAATATTCTTTCTCTTAAAAAAACAAACTAAATTCAGGGCTGGGGGTATAGCTCAGTGGTAGAACACTTGCCTAGCATGCATGAAGCCCAGGGTTCAAGTCCCACTACTTAACCAGATGTGGTGGTACATGCCTGTAATCCCAGTACTTGGAAGACTAAGACAGGAGGATCACAGGTTCAAGACCAGCCTCAGCAACCTAGGGAGACTCTTAGCAACCTGGGGAGAACCTGTTTCAAAAAACAAAAAAATGAAAAGGGCTGGGGGAATAGTTTAGAAGTAGAATGTCCCTGTGTTCAACCTCCAATACCACCCCCCCAAAAAAAAAATCTCCAGTACCTCAAAATAAATTAATAAATAAACTCAACTCCTAATCTGATCCTCATATTCAAATTCTTAGCTTATATTAAAAAAAATAGTCTCTTTACCATAAAGAAGTGTCAGACATAAATCAAAGCTCTACAAAGAAACATTACCAATAGAAAAGACCTATAAAGATTTCATATTTCATCCATTCATTCAAAAATATTTATTGAAACCCTAGTATTTGCATATCATGCTGCCAGACACTGAGGGATTTGCTAAAGCAATATTAAAGATGTTCTCTCTTCCTTTGAGGAGCTTAGCGCTTCCTTGGGAAGAAATGACATAGACATATGAAACAGTTAAGTTGTAATTCGAGGCAACATATGATTAAATACCAAAATGTGTGGTTCCGACAAGAAACACTATAGGAGTTCAGGAAAGGGAGTGATAACTCAGTGGCACTACTGCTTTCTGCCTACAAATTGGCAAATCGTAGCACTATTTGTATGAAATATTTTACACTTGTTTTTTTGGCAGCCTTAGGCCTTGACTCCCAGGCAGCATTAAGAGCCTACGAAAATATTTGTACTCCAGTCTCTCTAGAATTGGCTTAATTCTTTTTTTTTTTTTTCTTATAGGCAGAGGAAGTGCCTTCTACAAACCAGAGTGCCCATGAGAGGCAGGAGTTTTTGACAGTCACTATCTCTTTCAGATACAAATAGAAACCAGCCTGGTCATTCTCTGTGTTTCAATGCGGCAGGACTCGTCTCCCTTGCAAACGCTCCCTGACATTGAGAGGTGGTTTAATTTGAACTTAATGTCCGTGACGGACGAGCCAGCCATCAAGGGTCAGATAGATTTATGGCTTTGGAGAATTGCTAATGAAAATCCCTTTGGTAACGATGTCCGAGAAAGAGCTAACTTAGATATAGGGGGAGTTGAGATGCAGATGTGTTCCCTGCGAGCGGGGTTCCCCAAAATGTTAAAAGAGGGTGACATTCTAAGAGTATTGTACTTAGGTATGATGTTTAGTGAAACTCACTGACTTCCTGTTCTATTTTCGCCATATTCAAATTAGCACAGCACTCAAAGAGAAAAAGCCAGGAGGCCTAAAATTCTTAAGAATTAACCCATTAGGTCCCAAGTTCTTAATTCTGCAAATATTTCAATGAAATTGACAGGTTCACTAAAAGAGGTAGGGAATAATAATCTAGAACTGATATATATTATTACATGTCATGTATAATATGTTATTTAATAGCAATCAATAATTCAATTATAATTATATTCTTATTATATAACTATATGTTAGATAATGTAAGTTTTTATAGGTGTTTCACATCTGGGATGATGGGACCACTGTGTTAAAGGAGAGAGAACTTAGTACTTGGGAGGCTGAGACAGGTAGATCATAGGTTCGCGACCAGCCTCAGCAACTTAATGAGGCCCTCAGCAACTTAGACCATATTTCAACATAAAAAGTTAAAAATAGGGCTGAGGGCTAGTTCAGAGGTAGAATGCCTGGGTCCAATCCCTAGTACCACCGAGAGAGAGAGAGAAAGAGAGAGAGAGAGAGAGAAAGAAAAGAGGAAGAAGAGATTTGAAGTCAGCTATTGGGGCCCCTCTACACCTCATTCCTTTCAGATCCTCAGAGGGGCTGCCCACTGCTGAGTGTGGCTGCCCTTTGCTTTTCAATCTCACGATACATGTATTTTCAGTTACTTTTGAAACTCTTTGTCACTGGCTTGGCCACCCCTTCATTTTAACCTTAGGCCTTGAGAAGTTATAGATACCACAGACACTTTATTCTTTCCTTGATACTCTTCGGTGGAATGTCTACAAAGTCCTGGGCCATTTGTAGATAGCATGGCACTTGTGTTCTCTCTTCCTGTGGGGCCGGTGGCCCATCTGGTGGGACAAGGGTTCCCAAGTTAGAATGACCTACAGTGACCGACATGTCAATCTTATTTCTCAGTGTCTGAGCATCTGTTTATCAAAGTAGTTGGCCCGGCCTCAACTTACAACTTTGTTGAGGGCATCCTCTGAGCTGGCTGACCTGGGAAAGTGGCCCTGGGAAGTGTTTCACCCATATCTTTTGATATAATTTGGTATCTGTCTAAATAAATGTTATGTAGCAGATGGTTATGGAATGTCTTATCAAAGTCTGGACAGACTCTGCCCTTGAAATATTTTTATTTAATTTTCATACTGCAAAGCACAAAAAAAGAAGCTTTATCACTTTTTTTTAAACACAAAACAAATAACACAATAGGTTGATAGTCTGGAAATGAATTGCAAACCTAAAATTTATACAATGTGTAAACCCTTTTTTGGACTGTTCTTTGGAAGGTATTTCAAAAAAGGAGCTTTATTTTAGAATCCTTGAAAGGATGTGCTTTGGATGTATTTGGCAATGACATCTTGAGAGATGGCTCAGGAGTCTAAGTTCAACGTGTTGTCGACATTTGTTCTCTGCTCCTAGACATGATGGAAAAAAAAAAATCTGCTGTTTTCTTGTTGCATTTCATGATTTTAGCATCATGTTCCTATTCTCGCTCAAATCAATAATCCACTATACAAAGCATTTTTGTTCTGAAGCCAAGGATGAGGTTGTAACTAATGTATATGCGGGGTTGCTGTTTTGATGCCTTTTTTTTTTTTTTTTTTTAGGTGCACTTTTCAAGGAGATTGTGTACATTCGGGGAACTTAGAAAACTGGTTAGATATTTCCTCTGGAACTAAAAAGTGCCCTAAAATTCAGATAATTCGAAGCAGCAAAGATAAGGTAAGAGGAAAAATTCTATTTGCCTCCATTCTGTTGTCTCATTTTGTACAACTGATGCAGACTTCCTTCTGTGCTTAAAATATCTATTAGCAATGAAATAAGCAAGCAATGGGATAGGAGTCCATTCATTCTCTTAATTAATGGTGTCTACCAGACGCCAATCACTCTGCTCTGCAGGTGCTGAGGATAACGTGGTAACCAAGTCACACTATAGGCCTGCCCTCATCAAGTTCATCATTTGAAGAGCTAAATTAAGACAGCTCTCAATTGTTGGATTTAAAGAAAAGATGGGCTTTTAATGTAGTAAAAATACATCTAGGTTTTGTTTTGTTTTGAGGAGGTGTGGTACTAGGGATTGAGCCCAGGAGCATTTTAACTTCAAGCTACACCACCAGCCCTATTTTATTTTGAAACAGGATCTCGATAAATTGCTGAGGGTCTCACTAAGTAGCTAAGGTTGGTTTGAACCTGATATCTCCCTGTCTCAGCCTCTCAAGTACTGGGATTATAGGTGTGCACCATGATTTTAAAAGTAGAGAAAAATGAACTGAGCATGGTGGTGCATGCCTGTAATTCCAATACTTGGGAGGCTGAGACAGGAGGATCACAGGTTCGAGACCAGCTTCAGCAACTTAGTGAGACACTGTTTCAAAATAAGAATAACATCCCGCTCTGGGTGTAGCTTGGAAGTAGAATGACCCTGGGCTCAATCCCTAGTAACACCAAAAAAAAAAAAAAAAATTAGAAAAAAATAAGTTCTGACAGATGGTCAATAAGATTCCTTAAAATTGGCTGAATTGTAGATTTTATTTTGTTTTATGGCTCCTTATCCTAATGTGTTCAGGCTTCTGCTAGCAACTATCCTATGAATATGGCCTCAAGCAATGTTGGTAGAGATGGAGCAATAACCAGTGTGACTATTGCAGTCGAAGTCCCTAGGAAAGCCAGTGGGCTCTGGTCATTGGATGACAGATAGGAAGCAATGAGCATATGGAGGGTTTTCTGCTGTGCATAGCAGCCTGCCCTGTGGGAAAATGGGATTCCTCCCTGGCAATCTCAGTGGTGCTGTAAGGAGACATTTTCTCCCTAATTATTGTTCTTGTGTTATGAATAATTGTACAGCGTCCCCATCAGCAGCCAGTTGACCTGTCTGTTGCGCTCGCTGTGTTTTATCTGAATGCCACATTAACAAGGAAATGGGCCACTTTCTCTTTTCCCTTACACTTTGCCATTTTAAATAGCAAGAACCATACCACTTAAGATGATTTAACATTTAATAAAGGAGAGCCAGGACATTTAATGAGTGATAAATAATAAAAGAATCAAGCTTTCAAGTCATAGCTGATCAGAACTCATGGGTTGAAAGTTATTTGGCTGTTGTCACTCTTTTGTCTCCCCAGGGAAAAAACATTCCCTAAGACTTCATACCAACTGCTGGCAACCCTGAGTCAGAGGGACTAGATTGGGTGTGAAAGATGCTTAGTTATCCACACCTGAGTACACACAAACTTTTTAAGATATACTTTATTGGTGCAGTGTAATGATACATCCTAATGAGGTATAGAGTGACAGGAATACACATGCACAGAACACTTGGTGAGTTTCCCTCCAGATCCCGCCCCACTCCCTCCTCTTCCCCATACGTGTCACTGAGATTGGTATTGATCATTTTGTATATGTACATAGCATTATTTAAACTGCTACCTTTATTACATCTCCTTCCCCTCTCCTGCCTCCTCTAAACTCTCCTCCATCCCTCCATTGGAGCCTCTACCCATTTATCTGAGGTCTTTTATTCTTCTTATTAGTCTGAAAAACAGCTGACTTTGGTGCTAATAGAGAATGGTAGAAAGTACCATGATCCTTGAATATACTCAGGACTCTACTAAGTGGTGAGGATTATGCAAGATTTTCTTCTTTTGTCATTAAAAGAAAAAAAAATCAAGGGGCAAATACTTGAGCTCATTGTAGTGGGAGGAAGTAGCTTGTAAGTGCTGCTTAGATAATTTGCTTACCCACTTATGAGTTCACTAGTATAAATTAATCACCATTTATATCTAGTCTGGAATGTTTAAAAAATTGCTTACAACCCAAACATACTCCAGTGCCTTCTTCCTTAATCTTTGCAGTCTTCCCACACAGCCATGACCTCGCCAGCTTACTGCCACTCTCAAGGTGAAAGAGAGAAGAATTTAGTAATTTGACTAAAGCTATTTCTTGAGACCAACTTTGGAATGCCCTCACACACACACAAACACCCTCAGCTCTGAACTGATTCTGTGTGTGTGTGTGTGTGTGTGTGTGTGTGTGTGTGTGTGTGTGTGTCTAGGGATTGGACCCAGAGGCATTCTACCTCTGAGCTGTACCCCAGCCCTATTTTATTTTAATTTTTCTTGATTTTTAAACAGGCTCTCACTAAGTTGTGGAGGACCCTCATGAGGTTGCTCAGGCTGGCTGTGAACCTGCAATCCTCCTATCCCAGCCTCCCAAGTACTGGGATTACAGGTGTGCACCACCTCACTTGGCTTGAACTGATTCTTTTAATAGTGTTGGTAAGACATCTGACTCCGTCTCTTGATTGTATTATTTCAGAATATTTTCTGTCCTTATGGTCATCTGTGACTTACCTGAAAGTCCCAGGTCTTTGTTTAAAATATGTCTGCTCTTGACCTACAGAGATGGCCGTCTATGGTGGCCCTGCTTCCACCTATTAGCTCCTTTCATAGAGTACTTGCTAACTGCCTACGATATGCCAAATAGCATTCTAATAACTTTGTATGTGTAGGAAAAAACCCTGCATCCTACAGAACCTCTGTTCACAGCAAGCTTTGTTTCTTTACCTAAAACAACTTGAAAATAGTATATCCTCAGCCTTACTATGGACTCCACATTAAGAAATATTTAGTATAATTCCAGTTAGTCTCGAAGGGATTTTCTCTGAGGTTTTGTTAAGTACAACCAGCAAAATGAAGAAAAGTATGCATTACATGAGCTGATATTTAAATGCCCTTATACATGTCTATGTGTCTCTGTATGATTAGTTGAGCATGAAGAAAAGTGTGGATGAGCCAGGCGTGGTAGTGTATGCTTGTAATCCCAGTACTTCGGAGGCTGAGACAGGAGAATTGCAGGTTCATGGCCAGCCTCAGCAACTTAGTGAGACCCTATTTCAAAATAAAAAACAAAAACCAACCAAACAAACAAAAACCGCCTGGGGGTTCAATCCCAGCACCACCAAAAAAAAAAAAAAAAAAAAAAAAAA
>PVLC010000528.1:50616-70693 GCA_004027655.1 Graphiurus murinus | reverse complement strand
ATATACAACTAAAAGTATTTCTCATGAAACACCATGTTTCCTAAAGGAGAAGCACTCTTTTACCAGTCAGAACTTAAACAAGAAATTCCACCATTACTGACACTATCAATGTTGCTTTTAAAGTTCTCTCCAGTGAAGTAACACATGAAACAAATAAGAGAAGTAATTATTGGAAACAGAAAAATATTATTTGCTAATCTTAAGTGATCATGTACCTTTGAAACCTGAATATATTAGCTTTAAAATTGTTTAAGTAAAGCTGGGCATGGTGGTACATGCTTGTAATCCCAGTACTTGGGAGGCTGGCTGATTGTACTTGATTGTCATACTTGATTGCAGGTTCGAGGACAGCCTCAGCAAATAGTGAAACTTCTATTAACCTAGTGAGACCCTGTTTCAAAATTAAAAAAAAAAAAAATAGGGCTGGGGGTGTAGCTCAGAGGTAGAATGCCCATGGGTTAAAATCCCCAGTGCCATACAGATACACACACACACACACACACACACACACACACACACACACACACTGTTTAAGTGAATAAAAATTAAATGAAATATTGAATGTTTGATAGTTAAATATAAAAAATCATACTACTGGGCGTGGTGGCATACACTTGTATTCCCAGTACTTGGGAGGCTGAAACAGGAGGATTGCATATTTGTGGCCACCCTTAGAAATTTAGTGAGGCCTTCCACAATTTAGTGAGATCCTTCTTCAAAATAAAATAAAAAAATAGGGCTGGGAGTATGACTCAGAGGTAGAATGCATCTGGGTTCGATCCCCAGTACCACCACCAAAAACAAAACAAACAAAAAAATCCCACTACATGTCAAGGAAAACAAACTTTTTTTTTTTTTTTTTTTTGCAGTACTGAGGGTGGAACCCAGGGGCGTTCTACCTCCGAGCTACACCCTCAGTCCTATTTTTTGTTCTTTATTTTGAAACAGGGTCTCACTAAGTTGTGGAGGGCCTCACTAAGCAGCTGAGACTGGTTGCGAACCCAGATCCTCCAGTCTCAGCTTCCCAAGTACTGGGATTACAAGCGTGCGCCACCATGCCCAGCTGGAAAACAAACTTTTAATTTAGATTCATAAAAAGTTTCGTTCATGAGCTGGGCATGGTGGCTCATACTTGTAATGCCAGTACTTGGGAGGCTGAGACAGGAGGATCACAGGTTTGAAGCCAGACTCCGCAACTTCGTGAGGCTGTATAGCCCAAAGGTAGAAGGCTCCTGGGTACCATCCTCAGTATCACAAAAAAAAAAAAAAAAAAAGTTTCATTCATTTTAAAATCATTTTTATTACAAGACACATGTTGGAGAAAGCTACCAAAAATAGTGATTTGGGGCTTTGCAATAGCTTATTGTAAACCATTCTTTCTGATGGCAATTAGATAGCAGAACAGCAGTCTATTGAGGCTTTTTATAATTCATCATAGTACAACCTCATCCATTAAAAACATATGCATAAAATATATATAAAAGGTATTTTCTTGGAAGATATGAAAAACATATTGAATATATCCAGACACATTCTATGTTTCTTAGTGGGAAGATAAAAAATATCACTCCTTTAATTTATATTTCTATATTTTATGTAATACCAATAAAATTTGAGTAGACATTTTCTTAGAATTAATATAATATCCATCTGGAACAGTATGAACTGATCAAGAATATCTAAAATACATTCTGAAAAGATGAGGTTTATATAGGCAAGACTACCCCTACAAAATTGTAAACATATATTTTGTTGTACATATATATTGCATATTATACACATATAGTAAATGTGTATTATTTGTAGGTATATCAGCAACATTCTATATCATCAATAATTCAATTCATGTTCTGATTTAAAAATAGTGATACAGATGCATAGAATATAGTTAAAAATATGTAAGAATATTAAAGATCAGTTATTATAAAATAAGAGGAAACAAGGAATTAGTTTATAGAAAGTATTGAACTGACTGGCTTACACTTGTAGAAACTTACTTCATAATTTACATTAGCTATAAAAATAAAATATAGGCTAATTAAGGAATTTATAAAAATATAACTCAGAACTAACAGAAAATGAAATTGAGCATCAGATAATTTCAGAGTATGATAATTTTCTTAGCTCTGAAGTAATATAGTATTTAATAATAAAAGAAAAATATTCATATACTTCTTTCCTTTTTTAAAAATCTATACAAGGATTCATAAGAGTTAACTTAAGCACACATTTCTGTAAGATATTTGCCACAGAGACAATATTAATTACAAGATAATAAAGGTAAGAAAAAAAAAAACAAGAAAAGCATCAAGGCACCAAAAGTAAATGTACAAAAGCATAGCTCCTCACAAGAGGATACTCAGAAAAGTAGATATAAATATGGAAATATGTTCAACCTCGCTAGTTATGAAATAAATACAAATTAAAGCAATAATAAGTTATGCTAACACCCAGTATTGGTAATGCCAATTAGCACAACCTTTTTGGAAAGCAATTTGGCAGTGTACTTCAAAAGTCATACATATATTCATTCTGTTTAAAGCACTAATTCCAGGCAAAGAATCCTGAGGAAGTAAGCTGAAAGAAGAAGACTCCTAAGCATGAAGATGCTATTGCAGTAGCATTCATAGAATTAGAAACCTGGAAATAACCAAACTGCTGGGCAATAAGGGGAATCACTAAGTAAAATAAGGTAGTAGGTCAACCCAATAGAATTTAGATAGTTCTTTGGCCCCGGCGATATTGCCGGCTAAGTGACACTGCAGACATCTCTGATCCCATCTGGCCCACTGTGTCTTCACTCCCTCTTTGTCCAGTTTATTTCAAGAAAGAGCCATCGGTTTCATTACCTGGGTTTATCATGGGAGCCAAAGCTCACATATTGGGTTTATTATGCCAATGCTTCAGCCTTTTTAACCATACTCACCATTGCCAGGAACTCAAAGTCACACAAAAATACCTTCAACCTCCTGGCAATTTTCTTCTTCCACTCTACCTCCTATTTTCAGGTTAAGTCCAGCCTCTGCACCACTGTCCCACTGACGCTGTTTTTGCTAAGGTCACTGGCAGGCTCCTGGAGTCATTCCAAATGATACTCTCAAGTCCTCATCCAAGTTGGCCGATTGGCAGCATTCTTGACGCCTGCATATCTACTCACATTCTCTTTCTCCTTATGCCTCAGCCTCCCCTGCTGGCTCCTTCTCTCCTTGACCCTTAAAAAGCAGAGCTGTGCAAGGCCTAGTTTGGGCTCTTCCTCTCTACTTTGCACACAGACACTCTTATCTACTCCCATTGGCCTTATATATCATCTGTATCCATATCCCTTTTGCTGGGCAGGAGAACCCAAAGGGCTTCTCCGAGCTCTAAGCCCATATCCAACCTGACATATCCTCTTGATCATGTAAATTTCTTGAATTAAATGCATCCAAAATTGAAATTTCCATCTTCCACTCAAAGAACAAGTTTGTCCCATCACAGTGTATGGTACCTTCATCCACCCATTTGATCACCAAAACCCTCCCTATCCACATCCACACTTCCAACCCTGCCCATGCTCCCTCTAAAGGGATCCTTGAACGTGTGCAGTTCTTTCTATGTCTGTTACACCCGCTCTTGAGGACCTCTTGGTACCATGTGACCCTCCAGGTCCATTCTAGTACTCCAGAAGCTCTTTGAGGGCAAGGATTGCAGCCATCTGACTCCCTTAAGTATTTGATACCTGTGCAGCACTTAGCACATGCTAGGAACTTGGTAAGTGTGTATAGAACAAATAAACGGAATGATTTCAGTTATGGAAAAACTGTATATGCAAGAACTGGAAGGAAATATGGAAACTGTGTATGCAAGAACTGGCAGGAAATATGGAAAAATTAAAAGAATTGGTAGAAATAGAATGCTGTGTCCTTTCTGATACTCTCTTTATAAGGTTTGGGCAGGGAATCGGTTTAAGATATGCATGTATTTGAGATAATATGTGGTCATGGGCTAAGATGTGTGGTGCAGATATAAATGTGGGTGAAGAAGGTGGCATGAGAGGCTGTTCAGTCACCTGCTGAAGATGAGCTAGTGGGAGCGGTTTGGGGTTTGTTTAAATGCACACATCCCCAAGAAGTAGTTGAACTTCAATCAGTTCAGGTAAAGTTGGGCTGAAAGAATTCACTTTCTTCCAGAATGATTCTGTGGCTCTAAACCAGAATTTTCCCCAAAATGGAAAGCTGAGCCCCAGGGACTGGGATAGATTTTACAAGCTTATCAAAGGACCAGGGAAACATAGGGGCTCAGAGCGCAGGGCCTCAGAGTCTGGCAGAGGTCAGAAGTATGACAGAAGACAGACACCCCCCAGGTTGTTGAGACCACAGCCCTTCATCCTCTACTCCTGCCTTCCACATTTCCAGCCCACTTCCCCACTACACCCCCTTCGCAGACCCGATGCCAACTTCATCCCCTGTTGGCATGTTAATCCCTTTAATTTCCCTCCTGAATAGGAGAACCAGCTTCCTTGTTCAGTTGGATAATTCATTTGGGAAAATTTGCTTTATACTTTGGACTCTCAAGATTTTATTTTTATGTCCCTTGTGTACACATTTACACATGCATGTGCACAAACACACACACACGCACACACACACACACACACACACGCCATTCCCTCCCTCTCTAGGTCTCATAATGTGTTTGACCACCAACCAAACCTTAATTAATTTTGAAAGTAGGTTTCACAGGCTACCATCTTTAACTATTATCTAATAACATTGGTGGTAATGAAGAGGCAGGTGATCAAGGTATATCCTCTTAAACCCTGAATCAAAGAGAAATAAATGAAAAGAAAATAATGTGCTTGAATAGGAATACTTAATGTCATAAAGATATAATTATTTTTCTAAAATGAATGCATGTATTTAGTATAATCCCAGTCAGACTCAGTCTCCCAATCCCTTTTTGTATACAATGATTTTAAAGCTCATATGGATGAATAATGTCTAGGAAATCCTAAGAAAATTATGAAAATAAAGATAAATAAGAAGGGATTTGCCTTGTCAGATGTTAAATCTATTTAAAGCCACAGTAGTAAAACTTGATGACTTTGGAATAGGAGATCAATAGATTTCTGGAGCAGAGCAGAGTTTAGAAATAGATCCCAAGTATATGGTAATATAATATATGACAAAAGTGGTATTTCAGCTCAGTGGGAAAAGGAGTTGCTGGGTTTTTTTCTTTTTCTTTCAGTAAATGGTAATGACATAGCTCATTAACCATCTGGATAAAAATAAAATTGGACTCTTATCTCACACTATATACAGAAATAAATCCAAGATGGATTAAAAATATAAGTTTAAAAAATAAAACAATGAAAATGATGGAACAATTTATATATGTCTATAAGCTATTGTGTTTGGAAGTACTTTACAGTGAAGACAAGAAACTCTGTATCTGATTACAGAAAAACACATTGTGTAAGAGATTCCACGAGCCAAAGGTACAAGAAAAACAGGAGATTAGGAGAAAATATGTATCAGAAATATGACAAATAAGGATTAATATCTACAACTATGTAGGAAGTTCTTAAAAATTGATAAGAAAAATACACGCACAAAGCAGAAACATAGTCACATAATAGGAATAAGCAATTCACAAAAGAGCAAACCAGGTAGCAAATATATAACATTTCTCTACATCAGTTCTTCTGAGACACCCTCCTTCCTACAGCAGGTCAAAGGGTGAGCCATGTAAAGCTCTGGGGTGCATAGCCTGATGCAGACACAATCCTTTGTTTCCTGTATCTTCTTACCCGCACAGACTACCGTGACTATGGTGGGAAGTTTCTCTCCAAGATACTCAGAGTGCGTGGTGAAGAACATGGACACCGGCAAGGTGCTCTGCCAGGGGAAAAGTCAGCCAAACCGGACCTGCACCTGTAGCATCCCTACCAGGCCAACCTACAGAGGTAGGTAGACTCTGCTGGGGTTGGTGGTGGAGTTGACTTGCTTCCTTGGGCCAGTTCAGATCATCTGAATGGTTCCCTCTCTGTACTCACTCTCTCCGTACCAGTTGGTTCCCACTTGGGTCCTCACCTCTCCTCCACCTCATTTGTTGGCTCTGGGATCCCACTCTGAGATGTGATTGGACAGTGACAGAAGAGGGTATATTGGACAGGAGAGTACAGTGCAGCCAGACACCATTGGGCTGACTCTATTCAGATGGCCCAGATAATTCAGAGCTCCGAAGAGTAGGGATTGTCCTGAGTGAGTTGAGAAAACAGGACAGCCCATGTTCTATCAGTTCGAGCTCATTGCATTCATTCATTCATACAGGAAAGATGTACTGAGCATCTTCTGGGCGTGAGGCATCATGCTGGGTGCTAGGGACACGGTGACAATAAAAGGACTGAGCTGGCTCTTGCTCACAGTGTGTGTAACCTACTAGGGTGGAGATAAACAAGCGGCTCATTGCAATGCAGTGTGTAAATGCAGGGAGCTAGAGTAGCTTGGGAAGCACATGAAAAAGCCACGAAAGGGACCTGAAGGTGGGGCATGTGGCAAGGAAAGCTTCCTGGAGGGAGTGCTAATCAGTCTAAATCAAACTGGGAGAAGAGCAGTCTTGAGCCGGCCGTAGATGATCTGGAAGAGTGCTCCAGGCAGAGATCAGACTGTGTGGCGGCCAGAGGAGAGGAAAGCTTTGCTTAAAGAACCAAAGAGGTTCTATATGGGGAAAAGAAGTGGGGTAGGGACCAGTGGGAAAAGGATACGGAAGAAAGCAGCCAGGGAACCAGAGAGCGCCTTCTGAACCTCAGGGTTCTTCCCAGGAGCAGTGATGAGACACTGCAAGGACTGAGCTGGGGGCGGGCACAAACAGATTATATTGCAGAAAGGAGCAGTTGTGCATCCTCTCTCTCCTGCTGGAATGCTGGGGACAGGAATTTAGAGAAGATATCCTCAAGGCTATGCTGAGAACAACGTCTGGCACAAAGTAGCCATTTAGATAAGTGGATGGTCATAGGGGAAGAGTGGATTGGAGGAGGGAGAGACTGAAAGGCTGAGATTCCAAAAAATCAACCACAAGAAAGCTATGGCAAACCGGCCTATGCTTGTAATCACAGTACTTGGGAGGCTGAGACAGGAGGATCACAGGTTCGAAGCTAGCCTCAGCAACTTAGGAAGGCTCTTAGCAACTTAGTGAGACTGTTTCAAAAATAGGGCTGGGGGTGTAACTCAGAGATAGAATGCCTCTGGGTTCAATCCCTAGTACAATATATATATATATATATATATATATATATATCTCCAGGTGTGAGAGGTGGAGTGTGCCAGATGGGAATGGAAAGAAGCACATGGGCTCAAGGGGTGGTAAGGGAGGCAGCTCAGTGGAGAATTCAGGGTCTTCTTAACTGAGAAAGACCGGAAGTAGAGTTCATAGTAGAGGCCTGCTGGAACGGGTGATGATCATAATGGAGCTGAGCAGGTGATGTGGCCAGGGCTGGAGTTACCCACTGTCTTAGTCCACGTGGGCTGTAACAGAAGACCTTAGACTGTGTGAGTTATAGACAACAGAAGTTTACTGCTTACAGTTCTGGGGGCTGGGGATCCAAGATCCAGGCACCAGCAGATTCGTTTCCTGGCGAGGGCTCGTTCTCTGCTTCATAGATGGCACCTTATTGCTGTGTCCTCACACAGCAGAAGGGGTGTGGAAGCTCCCTCAAACCTCACTGCATAAATCCCACTCATGAAGGTGGCGCCCTCCTGGTTAAATAACTTCCCATGGGCCCTGCCTTGTAATGCTATCACACTAGATATTAGGTTCCAATATATGATATTTGAGAAGACATCAACACAGAACACAGCATCCTTTATACTTCAAAAGGGATTTTCTGTGTGTGTGTGTGTGTGTGTGTGTGTGTGTGTGTGTGTGTGTTACTAGGGCATTCTACCTCTGAGCTATACTCTCAGCCTTTATTTTTTTGTTTTGGAACAGGGTCTCGCTAGGTTGCTGAGAGTCCCTTTATATTGCTGAGGCTGTCCTCGAACCTGGGATCCTCCTGTCTCAGCCTCCCAGGCATGTGCCACCATGCCCAGCTCAAAAGGGAATTGAACGCACCAGGCAGAGACCTGAACTTAAAAATGCCTCTCACTCACTGGGCTCAGAGTAGTCGTTTGGGTCTGAATTGCTTGGAAAATTACCTCCTGTCCCACTTTACCTTGTCCATACTCTGCAGCCTTTGTGATGCACATATGATTAATTTTGGTCATTAGGATGCAGATCTTGTTCACTTGTAAAAGAGGCATCTCAATCTCAAGTACTGAGATTGACTTGTCAAGCCAACCGGTTGGTTTTAGAGCTTCTGTCTTCACTCAACCTTTCACCTGCCCTTTCTGAAAGTCTAGCATATTTTTTAAAAATTTCTCTCCCCTGGTATGCTTTACCATTGAGCTACACCCCAGCTCCTTAACCCCTTCCTTCCTTTTTTTTTTTTTTTTTTTTTTTTTTTTTTTGGTACTAGGGATTAAACCCAGGCCCTATTTTATTTTATTTTTTTAGTTTGCAACAGGGTCTCACTAGGTTGCTTAGAGTCTCACTACATTGTCAAGGCTGTCTTCAAACCAGCGATCCTCCTATCTCAGCCTTCCAAGTACTGGGATTACAAGCATGCTCCACCACACCTAGCTCACCTCAACCCTTTCTATTTTTTATTTTGAGACAGGATCTCACTAAGTAGCCCAGGTTGGCTTTGAACTTGTGATCCTCCTTGCCTCAGCCTCCTGCATAGCTGAGATTACAGGTGTGTGCCACCATACCAGGCTCAGTGTTTTACAAGTTCTTGGGCAGGCAAATCAATTCAACACTTCCCACTTCTGATATTCAGCCCACCAGAGGGCATTGCCAAAACTTTGTCCATGGCCATCTTTTTTTTAATTTTATTTTATTTTTATTTTTGTATGTGTGGGGGGGGGGGCGGGGGTACTAGGGATTGAATCCAGGGGCATTCTGCCTCTGAGATACACCTTCAGCCCTATTTTTTATCCTTTATTTTGAAACAGGGTCTCACTAAGTTGCAGATAGCCTCACTAAGTTGTTGAGGCTGGCCAAGAATCTGTGATCCTCCTGCCTCAGCCTCCCAAGTACTGGGGTCTATGGCCACCTTTGAGCCTAGTGGCCTCACCTCTTTCCCCAAACCCACTCTTCCTTCTGCTTTGAAACATTTGGGGACAGGAATCCTCTTCCTTACAACCCTGCCAGATCTTGCTCTATCACTGCCACTCCAGCATCCTATTGGCCCTCCAAAGCCCCCAATCTGGGAACTCAGGTACCACAAGGAACACGGACCCTTCATAAGAGGTTTCCATGGCTGTACTGTCATTGGTGTGTGTGTGTGTGTGTGTGTGTGTGTGTGTGTGTGTGTGTACATAAGGTATTTTACCTCTTCCAGAATAACTGTAAATGGTTCCAGAGTAGAGACCATGAATATTCATTTCCTCAGGTATTTCCAATGTTTAGTACAAAGCAAGTATGACTTCTGCAGCCACCATCACTGGATGTTTGTCGATCCATGAAAGTGTGTGTTTGCTGGGTCTCTCGGTGCTCAGCGTCCATATGCTCCTTCCACTAACATCCATCAAGTGTCTGTTCAGATGCTCCTGCCAAGGGGTCAGGTCAGCTCTCCAAACCTCCTTGTCTTTAGAGCAGGAGATTATTGTTTCACAAAAGCCCACTTGATTGAGAAGAACGTTATGTGGGATTCCAGCTACCAGAGTGAATCTTACCGTTGTAGGGAAGCACCTGAAATTAAGAGTTCTTAGACTTTGGGAACCACACACGGATGAAATGTCAGTAGG
Source organism: Graphiurus murinus (assembly GCA_004027655.1). NCBI lineage: Eukaryota > Metazoa > Chordata > Mammalia > Rodentia > Gliridae > Graphiurus > Graphiurus murinus. The sequence goes on along the minus strand of PVLC010000528.1, from coordinate 60,866 downwards.
GAAATTAGGGGTGCCCACAAAGTCTGGCTGGCTTTTTATAGTGTCAAGACTTTAATTTACAAAGTACCATTTACTAGCTGGGCGCGGTGGTACATACCTATAATCCTAGTACTTGGGAGGCTGAAACAGGAGGATTGTAGGTTCCAGGTCAGCCTCAGCAATTTAGTGAGACCCTGTTTCAAAATAAAAAGTAAAAGGGGCTGGGGGTGAGGTCGGAGGTAGGATGCCCTGGTTCAAATCCAGTACCAAACCAAAGCAAAGCAAACCAAACAGAAAGTACCATCTACTATCCCCATCCATTCATATAAGGAAAAAGATATGAATATCTCCTTATTCGCACTGGTCCCTGGACAGGGCAGGATTTTAAAAGTGCTGCCTTGGCTGTGGCACCCAAACCTGAATCTATCCTATCATCATGTGGAGAGCATCGCAACCCACAGATTCCTGGCCCCACCCCACGTGTGCTAATTCAGAATATCTGGGAGCAGGCTCTTAGAATCTATACTTTTATAAATTTCTCAAGCGATTCTGATAGACAGCTAGGACTGGGGATCACTCTTGGATAGAATATCAATGTTTAAGAAGATACAGGAAACATTATATTTCTCTAATACTGAGCACAGTGTGTGTCCTTCTTATTTTATTCTTTTGGGATTTTCGAGCCAGTGGACAGGTTTTCAGAAGCAAAAGAGAAAAAAAAACCTTCATCACAGATTTGGCCACAGTCGACACCAAGAAGTTGGTGGGTCCCCACCCCGTAGAAACCACACTTTCAGTTTTGTTAGGTAAATATTGGTAAAATGTGGATTTTTCTGAAGGTGCAGGGTTTCCTTTCTAACTCACTGGTTTTCATATTCTAGGCACTTCTTGTGCGGTGACTTGTTTTATTCCTATGCCTTGGCCAATTACAAGCTGAGATAGTCATCCCAGAGAGAGTATGAGATGTAAATGGGCTGTAAAATGGCTTTTTCCCGGTGATTATCCGTGGGGGGCTTGGAGCTGGAGTTGGGCTCAGTCTGTTCGGAGGCTTGTACTCTACTCTGAGACTGCCTGACATGAATGGCCCCTGGGGAAGGGGCACGTACGTACTACAATGTTGGGGAACAGCTGGCATACCCGAGCCCTTTCTTCAGAGAAGGCAGGCGATATGTTTTTGTTTGCTTGTTTGTTTGAGGGGGGGGTTACATTTTACATTTTTTTTTGCACTTATAGTTATGCTTGACTATGGCAGGAGCCCACCATCAATGACTCCTCCCTCCTCCCCTTTTTTCCAGATGTTTCCGTGGTCAACGTGATCTTCTCCTTCCGCTCTTGGAATTTATCAGAAAGATTCAGCTTCGCCAACTGCTCGGCATTAAGAGAGTAAGCTTTTATTTGAAATTTACATCTCCTCTCATTGGTTTTAATTTATTTGTTTCACTCCTCAATTTTCCTAAAGAACTCTTTAGTGGACTAGAACTTTCCAAAGTGCCTTTTGGAGCATGGCTTAATGAGAGCTGGGAGAGCCACTGGGCTAATGGGCTCCACACACTCATTCAAGCCCTAACCAGTAAACTGGGACAGCCGAGGAGGGCACACGTGACCAGTGTCCCTGTCAACAGAGAGATGTATTGTCCCCACACCCAGGGTGGCCTCAGCATTGGTGCAGAAGAAGGGGCGCCGCTAGGCTCAGAAGGATCAGAACGATGTTGTTCAGTGGGTTCCTGTTATCCAAAGACCAGCAGGTGACCCCAGCTGTGGGTTTCCATGGTAACACTCCTGCGGTGTAGAAGGAGGAGGACTGAGTGTGAGGGTGAGGGGAAGCAACGAAGGAGCACAAGTTGACATCTCTTTCGCCCAAAGAACGTGTTAATTCTGTCCTCTTCCCCACTCCTGACCCCCACCATGCCAGATGGAACTTAGCACCTTGAACGTGCTAAGCAAGCACTCTACCACAGAGCTGCACGCCGGCCCTCCGCCTCTTTCTACCATTCTTGGCCCCTTTCAGCTATGTACCACCCCCCCGCCCCGAATTAGGATCACACCTCATGCCCAGCTTAGAAGACAGAGGAGATCTGCTTCCCAGAGTCCTGACCCTCCAGGCAGAAATTGAACTGGAGGTCCTGCGGGAACAACAGGAAGGTGTGTTTGAGCGAGCCTGCAGTTCACTCTGCAGTATGATTGACCCACTCTGTGAGCGCCACAAGTGACCTCTTTTGGGCCTGGCCTGGGAACTAGTGTTCCCACAGAAAGTGATTTCACACTTGAAAGTGACTTAGAAGGCCGCTCTAGAACTTATCTTTGCCACAGAGGCACCTTGAAAGGGAACACAAATTTTGATACAAAAAGGGCTCAGAAGTCCAGAAAATGGGAAAAGGTGAGAATTGAATAGAATTTTAGAGCTCACAGAGTTTAACATTAATGTAGCCTCTCTGTTATGCAGTTTTAGAGGCCAGATAAAAGGAAGTGACTTGCCCCAGGTCCTACAGCTAGACAGCTGAGCACCAGACCCCACACCCAGGTCTCCACCCCATATCTGCCTGCCCCCCAAGAGTAAGGGCCCTTTTTTGCAAGTAGCTGCTTCCTGCCGGGAAAGCCCTGTATACAGTAGTCCTTTCTGTGGGGTGAGAGAAGCACGCATACCACGAATCCACTCCAGCTCGGGATGGACACCAAGCGGAGACTGTATTTTCTTCCCCCCAGAGAAAGCACATGTCCTGTAGGTCAGGATCTCAGAATGCTTCTGCATTCATTGAGGAGCATATGAAATACAGCCTGGGTCCCACCTCAGCCTGTCACAGTCTCCCTCACCATCCCCTGCAGAGACTTCCTCTGGCCTCCCTTGGCCAGGTTTCCAAGCCAGCCCCAATTTTTCTCTCATTTCCTCTTTACCTCTGAGCATTCCAATGTGTGCTTTTCAAGTCCTCCACGGTTCTCCATGCATGATAGGTTACTTGATTAGTAGACACAGTTCTTCCTTAATTTGATCACAAAGCAAACACCAGCACCGGTTCCCTCTGCCTGCCAGGTAACACTTTGTGTCTCACATTTTCCAGGCAGTTGGCAAGTGTGGCTGCTTGAGACTCGCTGATCTGGGGGGAGGTGGCGGTGGGGAGGGGAGACGGAGTCCCCAGGGGGATTTACCTAAAGGTAGACAAATAGCAGGACTGGATTCAGAAACAAATTCAGTGGGTTCCTGTTATTTACAGACCAGCAGGTGACCCCCGGCTTCAGGTTTCCATGGCAACGCTCCTGCAGGTGTGATGACCTCCATCAACCCCCCCAGGGCTTCCCAGAGCAGGGCATGGAGTTGTAGTCTATGCCCAGCTTCAAAGGACTGTCCTCTCTCCCCCTATTCACCCCAGTCTGTTCAGGGATTTTGTTATTCTTATTCCTTTAAATGCTTGTGCACTGCATAACCGAGGGAAATCCTAGGATATGAACATTTTCTTGAGAATGTAGGAATTAAGTTGGTTTTCCACGTTGCTAGATGCCCAGGATGTGTTGGAACGGGCTGCGCTTGGTGTAACAGCGAGAGAAAGTGTGTCCACCCCTTCACAGCTTGTGACCCTCCTGATTACGTGAGCAGCCAGGTAAAGTGACATTTTTGGTATTACAAGGTTTAACCAAAAATAAATGTCTTCGACCACCCAGTCACACCCTGTATTTTGTGTTTGTCTCATGCTTTGAGTTTCCCACCCACCCAGATGTTGAAGAGATCTTCTCAATTTCAGGAATCCTGTCAAGTTGTCCCTGGGAAACCACCCAGGACCCCAGGAGGAGGAAGAGTCAAGGAGAATAAGAGTGACAGAACCAACCGTGGTTTACAGGTCAGACCCTATATTTGTGTTGATCATGGGAAAATCCCCTTTTGATGACAGTGACAACCCCTACGACTCTGAGTTCCTTAAAAAAAAAAAAAAATCCATTTTACCTACTACCCAAGTTCCTTTTTCTCTCCTCTTTGATTTTAAACCAAGTTTCACTTAATTGGCTCAATACATCAAAGACTGCACATTCACATAAAAGAAATTAAAACTCCGTAATTATGAAAAATGATGTTGTTCCAGTAGGAGTAAAATTTTAAAGGTGACTTTGTGGCTCACTCAAAGAGAGCTGGAAGGAAGTATAAAACCCAGCCGTTGAGCTGAGCATGGTGGCACACGCTTGTAATCCCAGTACTTGGGAGGCTGAGACAGGAGGATCACAGGTTCAAGGATAGCCTCAACAAGTAGTGAGACGCTCATCAACCTAGCAAAATCTTGTTTCAAAATAAAAATACAATAAGACTGGAGGTGTAGCTCAGAGGTAGGATGCCCCTGGGCTCAATCCTCAGTACCACAAAAAACAAAAACAAAAACCAAAAAACAAGCCAGGCAGGCATGGTGGCACAGGCTTGTAATCTCAGTGTTTAGGAGGCTGAGCACTGAGATTACAGGATTGCAGGTTCACAGTCAGCCTCAGCAAGTTAGTGAGGCCCTCTGCAATTTAGTGAGACCACGTTTCCAAATGAAAAATAGAATAGGTTTTGGAGTGTAGCCTGGAGGTAGAAAGGCCCCTGGGTTCCACCCTCAGTACTACAAAAAAAAAAAAAAAACAAACTTCAACTCAGAACCACATGCTTAAGCCGGGCGTGGTGGCACACGCTTGTAATCCCAGCATTCTGGAGGCTGAGACTGGAGGATCTGGGTTCGCGGCCAGCCTCAGCTACCTAGTGAGGCACTCCACAACTTAGTGAGACCCTGTTTCAAAATAAAGAATAAAAAATAGGGCTGGGGGTATAGCTCAGAGGTAGAATGCCCCTGAGTTCAATCCCCAGTACCGCAAAAAAAAAAAAAAAAGAATCACATGCTAGGGTTGCACTTCTTGGGGTGATGTGTTTGGATAGGGGTCTATGCAAAGTTTATAAACTCACCCTGATTAAATTGTTTTTATATTTTACTTTGTAGAAATAATCAAACCAGTAGTTAATGGGGGCCTAATAGAATTGTTACAGAAAGTGTGTTTTCCTCCCCTTTCAAAAGGTGTTTGTTGTTTTTTTTTTCCATGAAATTTCCTTGGAAATTCCTCTCATTTTATTCCTAGTTAATCACCAAGGTCAACATGACTGTCATGTGTGAAAAGAGGGGATATGACTGTGTAAACATTTCTGGGGAGAACATACCTGGGTCTGCTTAGGGCACAACTAAGTGCTGGCTATCTGGTGTGGTGGTGCATGCCTGTAATCCCAGCACCTGGGAGGCTGAAACAGGAGGATCACAGGTTCGAAGCCAGCCTCAGCAACTTAGCGAGGCTCTTAGCAACTTAGCGAGAGAGACCCTTTTCCCAAATAAAAAATAAAATAGGTCTGGATGTAGAGTCTGGAGGTAGAATGGCCCTAGGCTCAATCTCCAGCACACCATATAAACACACACACACACACACACACACACACACACAGGACAATAAATATTGTCATTAATCGACAATCCACTAATTGTCATTAGTGACATCCCATCACTGGCTTTTCTCAGGCAACAGTTCATTGAGCATCTATATGCAGTGAAAAACAAACAAAAAAAGATACAAGCTCCTGCTCTCATTAACCTTGGAGTCTGGCAAGAGCAGACAGATTAAAAACAACAGCATTAAAAAAAAACCAAACCAAACAAAAAGGCTCAGTTTTCTATTTCATGAGTAATCTGTGGCTTTGACTTATCCATTTGCAGCTATTTAAGGTCAAGCGCCAATATAAATAAGTAGCACATTTTTAATCATTACTGAAAAGTTGAGAGTAACTTTGGGCGAATTAAGTAACAGGCAGAGAGAATGTGAATCCAAATGGATTATGCAGCTAATTAAAGCATTACAAAAGCGTGGTGTGCCAATATCTCTGGACTTCGAAAGTCTTTGAGGTTTAATTAAGTGATGGGCTACTTTTTTCTTCCCATTGGTTTGGAAAACTAAGACATAGTTGATAGGGACTTGAATCAAGCAGATAGTGGCTTCTTTCTTTAATTAAATCTGTGGTTGTTGTTAATTTTGGTAAAATACACGTAACATAAAATTTAGTATCATCACTATTTTTGAGCGTGTCAATAGTGTTATTACATTCACACTGTTTTAAAATTCATCTCCAGAACAGTTTTCATCCTGCAAAACCAGAACTCTGTACTCATTAAATAAGTCCTCATTCTTCCTCTCCCCGACCCCTAGTAACCACCATTCTATTTTCTGTCCCTGTGAATTTGACAACTATAAGTACCTTATATAAGTAGAATCCAAGAGTTTTTGTCTTTTTGTAACTGGCTTGTTTCACTTAGCATACAGTCAAGTTTCCTCCATGTTGGGGCATGGGTCAGAATTGCTGAATGATAGTCTAGTATGTGTATACATATATGTATATATCTATTTTTTCCTTGTGCATTAGGGGTCAGATCCAAGAAATGATTGCCAAATCCAATATAGTGAAGGTTTCAAGTCTCCTGTTTTCTTCTAAGAGTTTTATCATTTTAACTCTTTTGTTTAGATCTTTGATCCTTTCTGAGTTAATTTTTATATATAGGTAAAGGTAAGGGACCATCTATTCTTTTTTGGAGGGGAGCACTAGAGATTAAATGTAGAGCATTTTACCTCTGCGTGATACCCTTAGCCCATTTTATTTTATTTTTTGAAACAGGGCCTCACTAAATTGCTTAGGGTCTTGCTAAATTTCTGAGGCTGGCCTCAAACCTGTCTCAACCTCCCAAGTACTGAAATTACAGGTGTGTACCACCATGCCTGGCTCCATCCATTCTTTTTGCATGTAGATATCCAGTTTTCCCAACACCATTTATTGAAAACAAAACAAAACTAACAACACACCTTTCCCCCATGAAATGGTCTTGGCACCCTTGTTGAAAGTCACTTGACCAAATATTGAGGGTTTATTTGGGGTGCTCTTCTGTTCCATTGCTCTATATGTTTGTCCTTATGTTCCTGCCACACTGTTTGATTCTTGTTGTTTGGTAGTTAAGTGTTGAAATCAGGAAGTGTGAAGCCTCCCACTTTGTTCTTCCTTTTTAAGATTGTTTTAGAAACAAACTTTTAAATTTTGAGATAATGGTAGATTCATATATAGTTATAAGAAAATGACACATGAAACATTTACCCAGTTTCCTCCAATGGTAACACCTTGTAAAACTATAGCACCAGATCACAGCTCCAGCGGAATGACTTGTACAGTCAGGATGCAGGTGGACCCATAACCCCTGGGCTCCCAGGTTGCCCTTTTATAGCCCCGCCTACTTCCTCCTCCCTCCTACTTCCTAGCTCAGATGCTTGGCAATCATGAGTCTATTCTTCATTTCTATAATTGTGTCATCTCAAGAATTTTATGCAAATGGAATCATCTAGATGAAGTCCTTTAGAGAATGGGCTGGAGATCAAGCCCAGGGCCTTCTCGTGTTAGGCAAGCACTTTACCACTGAGGTACATCCTGAGCCCTTGGCTTTTTTAAAAATTAAATTTATCTTTATTTGGTACATAAAAACAAAAATTGTACATACTAGTGAGATACCATGTGATGTAATTCTCTGGAAATTGATCCCAGTTCTTTTACATATCAGTAATTTGTTCCTTTTTATTGTTGAACAATGGTCTAGGCAGTAGCTTTTTAAACTTTTATTTTAAAGAAGAAGAAAAAAAGGTAGCCACTCCTGGCTTCCTGTGTTGTAACTTCCTGTGCCATTTGAATTCTGACACTGCGTGGTTAAAGAGAAAGAGGAGGCTGAAAAGAAGCCAAAGTCCAGATTCATCTTCTGTGTGTCTCTGTGGATCACCCGTCTATGTTTGGAGAAAGACCTGTTGTTGATACCATCATGTTTTCTTTAAACACATGACTCAGAACAGAATCTCAACTTGGGTTGAGAGACGATGGAGGACTGTTTGTCACAGGAGGGAAACACTGATGTCTTTCAATATCACGTGGAATGTGTGACATTGTGGTTTCCACTTTGGGTCCTCAGGTTGGCCTTAAAACAAGCACCCAACCTCTTTGCAGCTCCTCCCAGCAGAGAAGCCACTGAAAACTTTCCTTTAATGCACCTGCGCACCTCACCTGCGCACATCACATGCGCAGCAAGTGCTTCCTTGTGGCCAGGCACTGCGACGGCGCAGGCTCCGTCCTCCGCCTCATTATCCCGAGCTTGGGTGGCTCTTCCTGCAGCCCCTCCTTGAGCATCTATACTGTTAGACTGAGCTCCGTGGACACCAGGCAGAGGACACAAATGATTTAGGCACCTCTCTGGCCATCAGTCTCAAGAATTTTATCCATGAATACTTGTATATCAATGAAAGAGAAAAAAATATTAACATAGGGCTGGTACCTGAAACAAGATAACCCAAAGAGCCTTGCTCTGCCCGGGGCCTTGTCTCAGTCCTTCCTGTTTTTTAAGCCTAGTGCCTGGCAGTTAAACACACTTAATCAGTGTGGTTGGTTAAGCCTTTGATTGATGGATGGATTGATTGATGGAGATGGCATTTCAGCTCACTATTGAGGGATGAGAAGCATCCAGACATACAGAGACTCAAGAGCAGGTATTTTTAAGCAGAGGAACCAACATAAGCAAAACTAGGGTGGGGGATAGGGGCAGAAAATTCCAGGCCATTCGTTGTAAGAAACCCTCAGTAATTCAATTTGGCTGGAATAGAGGATGCAGGAAATGATAGGATAGGGCACAAAGCTGAAATGACCCTGGAGCCTGCATGTATAGTGCCTCACAGACCAGTCCTCTGCGAGTTTGGGCTTTATTCATCAATGACAATGGAGTGCTCTTCAAGACATTTTCATTTTATTTTATTTTTTGGTACTAGGGATTGAACCCAGGGGCATTCTACCTCTGTGCTACACCTCCAGCCCCTTTTTAAACTTTTTTATTTTGAAACAGGATGTCTCTAGGTTACTGAGGGTCTTGCTAAATTGCTGGGGCTGGCCTCTAACCTGCGATCCTCCTGCCTCAGCCTCTCAAGTACTGAGATTATAGGCACGGATATAATGTACGGATTATATGCCTATAATGTACGGATTTGCTTATTCATAGATGTGGTCCTTACGAGGTAGGGTTCCTGTTTCTACCCAGCTGGGCTAGTTGTCCTCACTCTCTCATGATCCTAAGACCCCCACACACACCCTGACCCAGAATCACATACTGTTATTTATCAGAGGGGCTGCATTAAGAAAAAAAACATGAGCAAAACAGGGAGGTCACAATCCACATCTGACCTACAATGGGAAGCATGTACAACTGAAGGCCAGTCTCTCCTCTTTCTCTCTCCATAGTTAATAGCTGAAACCTGTGGCCCTGCCCAACCACCTTTCCTTTCATTTCCTAACAATCTTATATCTGTTGCTTACACCTCCTGAGAGCAGAGGTAGCTGCCCTCCCTCCCGTTCCTGCTTTCAAGGAAGGTTGTAGCTGGAGGCAGTGATGCATGCCTGTAATCCCAGTACTTGGGAGGCTGAGGCAGGAGGGTTGTAGGTCTGAGGCCAGCCTCAGCAACTTAGCAAGACCCTTAGCACCTTAGTGAGACCCTGTTTCAAAATAAAAAAGTAAAATAGGGCTGGGGGTGTGGCTTGGAAGTAGAATGCCCCTGGGTTCAATCCTTTGTAACACACACACACACACACACACACACACACACACACACACACACGAGGTCATAACCATCTAGGACATGATGTCATGCTAATGATTGTTATTCTTCACAATATGCTTTATCAGTATACAATAGAAATGAACCATACAAAGCCATGTCTTCTGCTCTTGAGGAATTTACATTCAAAAATGCTGGGTTTTTTCTCTTCCTTGATCCTCTCCTCCTCTTCTCTTTCCCCATCACTTTTAAAAGTGCACTTTATTTATTTATTTATTTATTTATTTATTTATTTATTTATTTATTTATTTATTTATTTATTTATTTTGCGGTACTGAGAATTGAACCCAGGGGCGTTCTACCTCCGAGCTATATTTTTATCCTTTATTTTGAAACAGGGTCTCACTAAGTTGTGGAGGGCCTCACTTTAAGCCAGGTGTGGTGGTGTATGCTTAAAATCCCAGTACTTGGGAGACAGACAGGAGAATCTCAGGTTTGTGGCCAGCCTCAGCTCCTTAGTGAGATCCTGTTTCAAAATAAAAAGGACTGGGGTATAGTTTAGTGGTAGAGTGCCCCTGGGTTCAACCCCAGTACCACCACTGAAAAAAAAAAAAAAAAAAAAAAAAAAAACAAAAAAAAAAAAAAAAAAAAAAAAAAAA
>PVLC010000528.1:0-50516 GCA_004027655.1 Graphiurus murinus | reverse complement strand
TAAGTTGACTAGAACAAATGTTAAACCACACAGTATTGATGATAAGGGCCAGTCTGGAAGGGAGTAAACAAGTATGGGTTTCTGTGGCCATAAAGGCGGTCACACCCTGCCCCATCTGTGCCGCACATGAGTGGGACTGAGCCCTTGAGCCTCGCCAGGCTGGAAGGGGAGCTTGTTTACACAGAAGATGGAGGGACCAGGGTCAGGTAGGGATGTGGCTGGGAAGGAGTCAGACTCCAGGCCAGGCTGAGCATCCCCTGAGACGGGGAGATCAGAGGAGAGTGGAGAGGCAAGAATTTCATGTTCCAGTTGAGTCTTGGTAGAAGAATGGCTGGGTATATGCCGGAGCCAGGGCAGGAGCTGCCTCCCCTGGGCGCCCAGGCTGGTTCTGAGTAGCTGCATTTGGAAGGCTCAGTGGCCACAGGTGGTTCCCAGCCCCACTTTGGGCTGTGGCAGCCCTGCCTTAGAGTTTCTGAGTCAGAGAAGTGAGTCTTTTTCTTTTTTAGCTAATTAATTCATTTTTTGTAGTACTGGGGATTGAAGCCAGGGGCATTCTAATTCTGAGCTATACTTCAGCCCTTTTTTATTTTATTTTTTTTACTTGTAACAACTAACTCAATATTTTGGGGGTGTTTATTATTTTTATTTGCTTTTATTGGTACATTATAGTCACATCATAATGTAAATCATGTTGACAGTGACATACATGCACACAGCACTTGGTGCCCCCCCACCTCCCCATTCCCCCCTTTCTAGTATAGAATACTGAGATGGACGTTGGTGTATTCACATATGTACACATAGTTGATGGTAATATTTCCATTAATGAATCTCAGTCTTCCCCCTTCCCTTCCCTTAGACCACCTCCCTGGCCCTAGTGAGGTTTCTCCTCCATTATCTGGAGTCCCTCTGGTATCCCAATTACTCCCTAGCTTGCTCATATGAGAGAAAACATATGCCCCTTCACTTTCTGTGACTGACTAATTTCAACATAATGTTCTCCAGGCCCTTCCATTTTCTTGCAAATGACATAATTTTGTTCTTCTTTATTGCTGAGTAGAATTCTATTGTTTGTATTTCCCCTAATTTTGTAATCCATTAATCTGTTGGTGGACACCTAGGTTGGTTCCATAATTTGGCCATTGTGAATTGTGCTCTATGAACATGAGTATGCATATATTACTGTAGTTCTCCAACTTTGGCCCCTTTGGAAAGATACCCAGGAGTGGTATAGCCAGATCATATGGTGGATCCATTCCTGAGGAATCTCCATTCTAATCTCTATAGCAGCTGAACTAATTTGCAACCCCACCAACAGTATAGAAGAGTTCCTATTCCCCCACATCTTTGCCAGTGTTTGTTGTTTTTTGACTTATTGATGACTGCCATTCTGATTGGGGTTAGATGGAGTCTCAGTGTAGTTTTGATTTGCTTCTCCCTGTTTGCTAATGATGTTGAACATTTTTTCATGTATTTATTGGCCATTTGTATCTCTTCTTTTGTGAAGTGTCTATTTAATTGCCCGTTTCTTGATTGGGTTGTTTGTTTTTTTAATGTAAAGTCTTTTAAGTCTTTTGTATATTCTAGATATTAGTCCTCTATCAGAGAGATAGCTGGCAAAGATCTTCTTCCATTCCGTAGGCTTTCTCTTTAGACTCTTGATGGTTTTCTTTGATGTGCAGAAACTTTTTAGTTTAATACCATCACACTTATTAATTCTTCTTTTAATTTCCTGAGCTTTGGGGGTCTTGTTGAGGAAGTTTCTACCTGTGCCTATATGTTGGAATGTTGAACCTATGCCCTCCTCTAGTAGCTTTACTGTCTCTGGTCTAACTTCCAGGTGTTTGATCCATCTTAAGTTGACTCCTATGCAGGGTGAGAGGTAAGGATTTAGTTCCATTTTTCTACAAATGGATAACCAGTTTTCCCAACATGATTTGTTGAAAAGGCTGTCTTTTCTCCAATGTATGTGTCTGACACCTTTGTCGAAAATCAGTTGGCTATAAGTGTGTGGGTTTGTTTCTGTATCTTCTATTCTATTCCATTGGTCTTATGTGTCTGTTTTTGTGCCAATACCATGCTGTTTTTATTATAATAGCTCTGTAGTATAATTTGAAGTCAGTAATTGTGATGCCTCCTGTATAGTTCTTATTGCTAAGAACTGCTTTGGCTATTCTGGGTCTTTTGTTTCTCCATATGAATTTTATGGCTGATGTTTCTAGGTCTGTGAAGAATGACATTGGTATTTTGATAGGGATTGCACTGACTCTGTAAATCACTTTTGGTAGAATGACCATTTTGATAATATTTATTCTGCCTATCCAAGAGCAAGGGAGATCTTTCCATTTTCTGAGATCTTCAATTTCTTCCTTTAGTGTTTTATAATTTTCACTGTAGAGGTCTTTTACTTCTTTGGTTAGGTTTATTGCTAGGTATTTTATTGGCTTTGAGGTTATTGTGAATGGAGTTGTTTTCTGGATTCATGGTTGGCATATAGAAAGCTACTGGGTTTTTTTGTTTGTTTGTTTTTGTTTTTTAGGTTGATTTTGTATCCTGCTACTTTGCTGAATTTGTTAATCAGCTCTAGTAGTCTTTTAGTTGAGTTTTTGGGTCTTCTAGATATAGGATCATGTCATCTGCAAATAAAGATAATTTTAATTATTATTTTCCTATTTGAATTCCTTTTCCTATTTTATTTTTAAACATGGTCTCACTAAGTTGCAGAGGGTGTCCCTAAGTTGCAGAAGACCTTGCTATATTGCTGAGACTGGCTGCAAACCTGTGAGCCTGCTCTCTCAGCCTCCTAAGTACTAGGATTATAGGTATGTGCCACCATGCCCAGGGAGAAGTGAATCTTTATCCCTCAGCACAGGGCACAGCTCTGTGTCACCTCCTCCCTGGAGCAGGACATGTCTATGTCCTGAGGCATTACTAATGATTGCAACTGGAAGTTATAGCCTGAGTTTCCTGGGATCTCGACCAGGGGGCCTATGAACGGGCCTTGCCTGGGGTGGGGGAGACGGCGGAGCATCAAATACATTACCTTTCTGTTCCCTTCAACTCTCCATTTTTTCTTTGGTAGAACTGTATTTGGTGATTTTCTTTTCACCTCTTTTTGCACATTCCCATCTCCACTGCTGACTACTACTCTTCTCAGTTTATACATTTCATAAATCTATTACTTCTGTCCTCTTCTCAGTCATTAATAAAGATGTTAAATAATTCTGAACCAAATACTCACTCCTATAGGGCCCTACGGGACGCTTTCTTTTAATTAGTTGTGCCACCTTTCATCTCTCTTATGTCCTTTGGTTTCAGGTTTCCAGCTGGCTTTAAATCCATGTGACTTTTTATCTCGTCCTGTTTGAACTAATTTCATGAGCGAGAATCTGAGAGACGTTTTACCAAGTGTTGATTCAGTTCCAGGCCTATCGAGAGCTTTGCAAGATTCAGAATTTTTTTTGAACAGATTAATAGAGTACAATTTGGTCTTAATAAACTGAGCCTTCCTAATGCACCTCTTTCTGATATTCTTTTCAATCATAGCAGTATTTTCTCCATTAATGTCATGGTAATTTGAATTGTGTTGACGTCAGACTTCACAAAAGGTACTCTTAACTGTCAGGAGTAATCCTCTTAGACCCTTTCAAGGATAACTGTTACCTAGTACTTGCACTATTTCCAATATCTTATGATGACTCCATTTTTTGAAAAAAAAATAATTGGGTATTCTATAAATCACCTAATTAACCAGTTTCCAGTGTGCTTTCCTATACAAAACAGGGAGTTATTTAAAGTCATGAGAGACCAGAGCTCATATTATTTCATTAAATAATTTTAAATTTTGCCACCATTTAAAAATAACTCTTAAGTCTTTTACATGTAACTGACAGGAAGTGAACTATTCTGAGGTTAATTGCTAGACAACAGAAGGCCGTGGTGGTTACAGTCAGTGGAGTTTTGATTTGATATATGGAAATCTATAGATGTAGGGTGAGGGAGGAATCTCTCTGTGGAACTGTAAGAAATGCTCTTTGTATCGTTTTTAAATTAACCCCTCCTACGGTAAACTGACTAGTTTGTGTCAGTCAGTGAATTCACTCTTGATTAAAATACAGAAACAGATCTAAAATATTTACTGTGCAGAACATTTGTGGGGAAATCGCTTTTTGTCTTTATGAATTGCAAAAAGATCTTTATCAGAAAATGTAGAAAAAGTTATATTGCTGAAAATTGTTGTAGCCCTACATTTTTTTACATCTTTGGGAATACTCACGCTCTTTATTTAGGGGGGTCCTCTTGGTTCCTCTTTAGCCCACTTATTAAGATTAGGAGAAGTTGTCACAGCAAACAAAGGCCAGTTCATCTGACCCTCTTTGAAAGTGACTGCAAGCATCTGCTTTCACGAGATAGGCTAGGGCTGGATTCTATCCTAAACGGCCAATGGAAACTTCTCTAAACAATAAGGGTTTAAAATGAAATCCTTTTGAAGAGGCAAAGCTGTCTCTACTCCAGGGGAAATAAAAAGTTAATAAGAGGATGTGGCAGGTCCTCTGATGGTGTTTGGAGAGCCATTTAAGGAGCAAATATAACTCCCTTTAAAAGAGCTTTCTTTCATTAGTTATAAGGCTCTCTTTATCCTCTACAGAGAGTAGAGAAGTAGCATGTACTTGGCATGTTTGCAATTTTTGCTTCAGCAGACATCCATGGTATAAATATAAGAAGTGGGAAGTTGGGTGTGGTGGCACATACCTGTAATCCCAATACATAAGAGGTTGAGATAGGAGGATAGCAGGTCTGGAGCCAACTGCAGCAACTTAGTGACCCTTAGCAGCTTAGCAATATCCTGTTTCAAAATAAAAAATAAAATAAAAAGGGTTAGGGGTAGAGCTTGGAGTTCAACCCCCAATGTAAATATATTTTATATAAATGTATTATATGTTTATATTTTATATAAATGTATTGTATGTTTATATTTTATATAAATGTATATGTTTATATTTTATATAAATGTATTATATATTTATGCACACATATGTAAATATATACATATTTATACACACATTATATATATGGAAAGATATCAAGAATATAAAGAAACTTGAGAATCATAGGAGACTTGGATATAAATGTAACCTGTGTTCAAGTTCACGTGTCACCTCCCTAAGAAGACAGTGGACTCCTCTAGAGCAGAGTTGGCACATTTTTCCTACAACAAACCAGAGAGTAAGTACTTGAGGTTTTGTGGGCCCTAAAGCTGCTCAGCTCTGTCACTGTCCTGTGAAAGCAGCCAGAAACAATACATAGATGAGTTTATGGACACTGAAATTTGAATTTCATGTGTTCTCATATGTCATGAAATATCATTCTCCTTCCAGCATTTTTTCATGGCCATAACCTGCCCCAAAAGAGGTAGCCGATAGGATTTTGCCCACAGGCTGCCGTTTGCCAACTTTGCATCTGGTGCACATGCATATCCTGCGTTCCCCCACCACATCTAGCAATGTCCTAAGGACCCTATAGGTGCTCAATAAATACTTGTTCACTTAGCTGTCACTATTGTAAAAGCACAGAGTAAGCCTTTTGCTGTACAACACACACTTGACATTTGCAAGGGATTTATCTTGAAGTTGTTGCTAATCCCCCCATTCCAAGTACCACTCTAGCTGATAATCCCCCCCCCCCATAAACTGCAGTCAAGTATAACAGAATAATTAAAGTGACCCTTTCGGGCCTGTAGTGATTTGATAAATAACTAGGCTAAAGTCCTTTACAAAGTGATTAAAATAAATTCTGCCACTGAGATCAATCCCCCGTCATGTTCCATGATTGCTGTGATGACATTCCTGATGAATTTACCTCAATCTGCAAAACCAATTCATGGCAACCAGGAGGGATGGTGACCACTCTACCATGTAGCACCTGTGCTTACAGATGCATGGAATGAGGGACTGTCCCTCCCAGCAGGACGGCAGCCCAGCAAGGCTGTCCTGATGAATGTAAGACACACAAAGGAGCAGAGAATTCTCAGTTGCCTCAAGAAACAGGTGTTGGGCAGGTGTCGGACATTGCAGAAGCGCTCCCAGTGGCTCAATATCTTCCTGCTGCTGAACTTTATCAATGAAGTGGATGCTCTCAGAACTCATAATTTAGCCAAGTGTCACATGATTATGCATCTCTGGACCCTGGGGTCATTTTCAAATACCAAGAGTATGAGTATGAGATTCATTTGTGCTAAGATCTGCTGTGCTTTTTTTTTTTTTTCTGCTGTGCTTTATATGTCCTGCTTCCATTTCCATACTGTAGAAGACTACAGATTTGCTAGAAGTGGTCTACCAAAAAACAATGAGATAAGCTGGGCATGGTGGTGCAGGCCTGTACTCCCAAAACTTGGGAGGCTGAGACAGTAGGATTATAGGTTCAAGGCCAGCCTCAGCAACTTAGTGAGGCTCTCAGCAACTTAGTAAGACCCTGTTTCAAAATAAAAAAACAAAAGGGGGTGGGGGTATTGCTCAGAGGAATACCCCTGGGTTCAATTTCCAGTACCAAAAAAAAATAAAAATGAAAGAAGGTAGCATCTGTAGAAGAAAAGTGAAAGACATCAAGATTCTTTTGTTTTGTACATGGAAAATGATTCTTGCCATCAAATGCAGGGCTTTGTGTTTTTAGGGGAATTTGATTAGACATTGCAAATGGAGAAGTAAGGCGCCATATGTCTACATGATAGGAAAGTAGGTGTCAGGGACACATTTTTCTTCCCCTTTTTTTAATTGATGCATTGGAATTATACATGATAGTGAGTTTCAGAGTGCTAAATACATACATGCACACAGCATTTGTTGTGTGTTTCCCCCCAGTTCCCACCCTACTCCCCTACCCCCACCGTGGATATTGATTTGTAGATCTGAAAAGGTCGTAATTGAGTAGCAAGGAAGAAAGCTGGTATCTGCAAGTCCTGGAGAAGAAATGGTGGGCCACAAGGTTTAGGCTTCCAACTGCTTGATATTAGATGACTGAATTGGTGGCTTTCTCAAGGTTTTGTTCTCCAAAGTATACTCCTTGATTCAAGTAGCCGAACTGAAACAAACAAAATATACCCTCAATTTCTAGGGAATTAAATGTGCGTGCGATGACACTCATATCAATGTAATCGCGAGTCCATTGTTGGTCTTCAGTCAATGAACCCCTTTTCTTTCCCTTGGTGTTGTTTACTTTGGGAGCCTCCGGAGGCCCCCAGGCAGCGAGCGTTTCCTAAACTCGAGTGATATCTCACTCTTCAGACAGAATGTCAGACTCTTCAACTGCATTTTCAACTGTCTTTTGAGACAAAGACTAATTGGTTTGACCTCATGCTGTCGCATGTTGAGAGACATGAATCTTCAGTGCTCTTCCTTGAATTCATTGATTTCATTAAACACTGTCTGCTTGTGTTTGCAAAATGTTGTAATTTCCCAGTGATTTCTTCGAGCTGCAGTGCATCAACAGATTTTTTTTGGAACAGTGCCATTTCTTAGCTTTGATCTCATGTATTAATCCTTTATTTCCAATAGGTCTTCTACATTAAGGCCATCGAGCCACAGAAAATATCGACCTTAGGGAAAAGTAACGTGATTGTTACAGGAGCCAACTTCACCAGGGCATCGAACATCACGATGATCCTGAAAGGAACCAGTACTTGTGATAAGGATGTGTGAGTTGAAATACTATTAATAGATCCTTGGTAACGTAAAGCCAAATCCACACCAGAGAAATATGAATGTGATTAGAACCTTTCTACAGTCAAAGTATGTCCATGCACTATAATGGGACAATTAATCTGAGGATTTGATATAATTCCAGTAATAAAACACTCTTAACAACATATCTGAAGTTCATTGTGAGAAAATTTGGCCCCTATTTCTTCCTCCCCCCAAAATAAATCTCAGTCTGCAATAATTTCAGGGTATTGCCTGTTTGGGGCCTTTAATCTTTATTAGCGAAATCAAGTATAGAAAATAGCAAACATAGTTATTAAGATGATGCACTTAGGAAAGTAGTTGTATAACTTAGAATTTGATGGAGAATTTTATGGAGCAACACTTTCAATATGCTACCCAAAGTTTAAAAAAAGAGAAATTCAGATTCATTTTATGTGGAAATTTCATTCTTTGTAGACTTTTTCTCTTTACTAGTTTGGTTTCAGTCTCAGATAATTAATTTACTAATATGTACATTTAGAGTAAAACACACACACACGCACATGCACACACACACACACGCACACGCACACGCACGCACACACACATGCACACACACACACACACACACACACACACACACCCCAGACATAAGTATTTGACCAGCGTACCACTTGAACATCATGATTTCTATGATCTCTTTCCCTCAAACTCATCCTATCAATGAAACTTTGAGAAAAATAGTTTAATTTCTCACTGATATCCCTAGGCAAATTGTTATTTTTCCTCATGAGAGGAGAGAGAGAGAGAGAGAGAGAGAGAGAGAGAGAGAGAGAGAGAGAGAGAGAGGGATGATAATAATAACATAATAGATAATTAGAGTTTTCTGCTTGTTAACTTTTATAAGTTTGGGCTAATTTGAAATAAAAGATGTTGCAGTCTACTTGAAGTATGATCCTGGGCTTATTTTCCTCATAGAAACACAGTTAAGACAATCTGCTGAAGCGTGATGTTTTGGTTTTTAACTACGAAAGCAGATTTGTACAGCATTCTAATCTGCCATGCTTATTTACTGAATTTTCTGTTTTAATTCATTTACTGCACATCACTGCTAGCTACCCCCTTCCCCTTAAAGCAGTAAATCTGGAACATCTATGATCCTGATGAAAAGAGCCACTCATCAATGGCTTTCCTGGCTCTGCTCGATACCAGAATGATTAAGCACACATTAGCAGCTGTATCTATGCAACCTAGGTATTTTTGAGCCATTTATTCTGGCTAAATACCTTATTGCAAAAAATCTTTCATTTTGTCGAGCAAAATCTGTGAAGTTAGACACCTGTGTGTTCACTGAAAGGCAATCAGCTTCACTGGAAAATAAGTCGTTTTCGGAGCATTACCCTGTTCTTGACTCTTTATGCTCTCATTTCCATTCCGAATGCGTCTTGAGGTACGGCAGTTATTAAATTAAACGACGAAGAGACCATTCTCTGCATAGCGTTTCAGTAACAACTTCTGTGTGGTAAACCCCAGTTCACAAACCATTGACATAAGTCCCGGTTAATCCCATACCTGAGCCCGCACTGTAATCCCAAACTCTCTTAATATGGTATCTTTATAATGTGGGATTATTTTGAAGAGAAAAATATAAGAATAGCAGTGGAATGGCTTACATTTCCACTTTCTTCTTCCAAAATTGATAAACAAGTTTGGATTGTAACCATCAGCTCTCTGACAATGAATTTCCTAGAGTTTTGCTCTGAATTTCCAGAAACCTTAAAATGTGCGTCGCAGGTAGGCTAAGTACAGATGGCTCAAGTGTGCTTTCAATTTGCCTTCTCTTAAGGTTTAGTAGTAGTGTTAAAGTTAATCATCATGCATGCATCTTTTAAGCGATAATAATAGATTGTCCTACAGCCTAACTCCACTAAGCATTACCCAGATACAACCCAGTCTTGATGTATGCTTTAGAGGGTCATCAAAGTCATGCAGAGGAAGTAGCAGGTTACAGAGAGAATTAGTGGAACACTTTGCTCTGACCCCTAACGGTCATCAAAGACAGCTCCTGTTGGGCATCAGGAGTACCCAGGACAGTCCCCGCCAGTTCCCATGTGGAGGCTCCTGAGGTAGCTCAGCCCAGTGATTCCAAGGGATGCTCACTGACTCCAGACCCCAGGATCAGCATGGGCTCTCTGCATTTTTTTTTTTTTTTGGTACTGGGGATTGAACCTAGGGTCATTCTACCTCTGAGCAACACCCCAGCCCTATTTTATTTTTTATCTTGAAATAAGTTTTCACTAAGTTGCTGAAGCTGGCCTCGAACCTACAGCCCTCCTATCTCAGCCTCCCAAGCTCTTTGGATGGCAGGGTTCCCTGTTAGATGGTATTGGATTCCATGCTCCTAGAGCGTGACTGGGACTTTTTTTTTTTTTTCAAAAAGCTTTTTATTGTGGAAATATTCAAGAATATATAGGGGAGATGAGTGTAAGGAACCTCTTTACAGAGTTTCAAAATTTACCAACGTTTTCCAATCTCCTGTCATCAATCCCATCCACTTTCTTACGGGGGTTTGGGGGAGGGGGCGTTCTGTGAGTATCGCAGCTGGGGTTTCTTGAAAGCACATCCCAGCACTATATCCATTCACTCAAATACTTAGGTATAAAACTCTAACACGTAAGAGTAGTGTCAAGCCAGGTGCAGTTTTATACACCTGTAATTTCAATACTTGGGAAGCTGAGACAGGAGGACTGCAGGTTCAAGACTAGCCTCAACAATTTAGCGAGAACCTCAGCAACTTAGTGAAACCCTGTTTCAAAATAAAAAATAAAATAGGGCTGGGAATATAGCTCAGAGGTAGAATGCCCCTGGGTTCAATCCCCAGTACCACACATACACACACACACACACACACACACACACACCAGAAAAATAGTGTCATTATCATACCCCACAAAATCAATCATAGTTTCTCAGTAAGATGTAACATCCCTTTTGTGTTCTGCTTTCTCTTGGACCTTCTGATGGTTAATGGTTATTTTCCCTCCCTTCCTCACATCTAAGGGAAATGCAAATAAAACAACAAAAATGCGCAAAAGAAAGAGGAACCCAACCCCAGATCATACCCCAACTGGGCTGGCGGCTCTTGATTCATCATTAGCCTGTGCTGTTCTGTTAGTTCATGCAGTGTTGCAGTTCAAGTGAAATTCATGTGCTGTCACCTTGGGCAATCACTGTGCTAAGTGTCTGTGTCACGTAACGAGTTCTTCTTCCCCTTTCTAGGATACAGGTTAGCCATGTGCTAAATGACACCCATATGAAATTCTCTCTTCCATCAAGCCGAAAAGAAATGAAGGCCGTGTGCATCCAGTTTGATGATGGGGACTGCTCTTCCGTGGGAGCCCTGTCCTACATTGCTCTGCCACACTGTTCCCTGATATTCCCCGCCACCACCTGGATCAGGTACTGTCTAGATTCATGATGTCTTTCTCTCCTGTGGTAAAGGGTCCTGTGTCCAAAGATCATGGGTTTCATGCAGATAAATGCAGGCATAGAAGCCATCTATAAACTCATATCAGAGTTCCTCTGTGGGTTTATTCCTAGGAAAATGTACCTGACAAGCTGGTTTTTCTTGCTGTCACACGAGCATTTTGAGCAGAGTACATCCTGTTGTTCTTTTAGCCATGGCTGCCAGGAAACTCACAGCTCAAATGTTTGTTCAACTGCAGTAACTATTCTTAGCCCCACCTTCTGCTACACATCTATGGCTTTTCACTGTGTCCCTCCTGCTCATGATCAAAGTCTCCTTTCTTACATCTTTCATTTTATAACCTTTAGAGTCAGCTGTTTTGAATGTTTTGGGAGAAAAATTGGGAGCTATAGCTATGGAAAGCAAAAGTGGGATCTACATTTCAAAGATACTCCCTGAGAGATGGAAATTCCAAAATCAACTCTTCCAGATGAATCCGATATATTAAGGGAAGAAAAAAAATTCTCTCCCTAGTTGAATTTAAATTCACATTCAGATTTTTGGAATATAACCTTAAAGAGATTTCCTTCATCTAACACAGCATGAAGCTAATTTTCAAAGTACTCTCTAGATAAAACTACGGACAAAGCTTTGGGGGAGAAAAAGAAAAATTTATGTCTGATATCCTTATTTAAGATTAAACGAGAGATGGCTATATTAGTTTGCCAGGACTGCCTTAACAAAGTCCCACAGACTCAGGGGCTTAAACAACTAAAGTCCGTTTCCTCCTAGCTCTGGAGCTGGGAGTCTGGTTGGTCAAGGTGCTGATGAGCCTGGTTTCTCCCCAGGTCTCTCCCCCTGGTTTTTGGTGGCCGTCCTCTCCTTTGCCTTCCTGTGCTCTTCCCTCTCTGTCCGTGTCCTGATCTTTCTTTCCTATAAGGTCATTAGGCATATTGGTTCCGGGCGTGCCCCAGTGACCTCCTTTAGCCTTAATTACCTCTTTAAAGACCCTGTCTCCAAATGCAATCACATTCTGAGGTACAGGGGTTCACCATATGAATTTGGCAGGGGCTCAGCTTAGCTGATTACAGAGATATAAGAGGAATCAGAATTTCAAACCCTCTGTCCCATACACAAGAGCACACGTGGATACAACACTCACCACGGGCCAGATGTGTTCTATTTTTCATTTCGTTTTGTTTTGTTTTTTTGAAACAGGGTCTCACTAAGTTGCAGAAGGCCTTGCTACCTTGCTGAGGCTGTTCTCGAACCTGCGATCCTCCCATATCAGCCTCCCAAGTACCGCCACACCCAACTCTAATGTGTTCTATTGGCCTGGTTAATCCTCACCACAGCCCTGAGACCTGCTATGGTTCATCCCTTTGGCAGAGGGTGGACTGAGGCCTGGAGAGGGTGCCAGCAAGGCAGCCGGGCTCCCAGGTAGTTTGACCCAGGATATACAGAGCCTCCACAGGGTTTTGTTTTTGCAATGACTAGGGGGCCCCTTGCTGCGGTCACCTGTGACATTGTGAGCCTGTGTAGCTCAGTTGCTCCTGGGTCTTTGTGCATTGAGCCAAAACAGGGCTCTTCAGCCTGCTCTGATAGATGTCTCTTGCCTTGGTTTTCCAACAATCACAATAGGTTGGCAGGAGGTTGACCCACCCCCTCCTTGCAGCTGGAAGTTTGAGCCTGTCTTCTCTCTGCCCTCCACAACCTGGCCAGCTTTTGCCCACGTCTTGATCAGGGGCTCAGCCAGCTGTTTTACCCGACATACCCAGGCTCCTGTCCCCTAGAACAAGTATCTGGTGACCTCTGAGAAGAGGGTTGCCCAAACCAGGGACAGCTGTTTCTTTCACGCCCTGTGACCACATTGCATATATCTAATGGTGCTCTGAGAATATGTGAAGTCATTCGAATGGCTTGATTTGGGGGAGATAAATGTAGTCTCCTCTTACACTGTTATTTACATGGTTTCCCAACCAGGGATTTATATTTTTAACGTCATTTATAATTTTACCTTGTCCAAAGTGTTCCCTGTCTCCCTAAATAAAATATAATTGGTAGGTTGGGAGTTTGATTTTGGAAATTGTTACATTGAAGAGTCCTCCTATAAACTCAATAGCGGTCAAACAAAATTCTCTTCAGCAAAATCTTTTCCAGGTACAGCTGACTATCTGATTATATGTGGTGAAATGGCGTAACAAAACCCAAATTCTATGAAGGAATTTGGGCATGTTCCTAGAATTAAAACAGGGTCTGACCTGAATTCTTGTATTTATGTGTCTTAAAACCCACAAACTTGTGGTCAGCATCTTTATAAGACTTCTAGATCTGTCTTGCCTTTGAAATTGAAATTAGCTAATTTTCCATCAGACATTGCTGGGTTTGATATTAAATGTGAATCAGTTGATAGTTTTGTTCATAAATGCAAATTGCCTATTTATTCACCCCTGTTGTTGCTTTTTTCCTTGCAGTGGTGGTCAAAACATAACAATCATGGGCAGAAATTTTGATGTAATTGACAACTTAATCATTTCACATGAACTGAAAGGGAACATAAATGTAAGTCTTTAGCTGCTGTGTGTGTGTGTGTGTGTGTGTGTGTGTGTGTGTGTGTGTGTACACCCAGGGGCATTCTACCTCTGAGCCATAGCTCTGGCCCTATTTTATTTTCTTATTTTTTATCTTGAAACAGGTCTAAGTGGTTGAGGGCCTTGCTAAGTTGCTGAGGTTGGCCTCAAACCTGCGATCCTCCCATTTTAGTCTCCCAAGTACTGAGGTTCCAGACATGAGCCACCACACCTGGCTATTAATGGTTCTTTTCAGTAAGGATTTTGTTTGCATCACACTAAACTTTGTTGGGGGATATTTTCTAGTTCAATAACTTTGGTATCATAAACTTTTTAAATTTACCATTTTTTAAATGAACCACAGTGGGATACATACTGTCTGCACTATAACAGAAATAATAAGAACTCATGCTGGTAGTTGAGCACTTTGGGTTGACACAAAGCAAAGAGAGATGAGTCTGGTATGACAAGACCTGCCGTTCCTCCTGGTGCAACATGTGGCAAGTCACTTTAATGAGACAATGCCCATGAATATGTGAGAATGCTTTTGCACGTGGCTGGGGTGTGCTGTGGAGGACCGTGTTTCAATGCCCCCATTGCACAGAGAGAGCTGAGGTGCAGAGAGGCTATCGGACCTGCTAAAGTCCCAGGAATCCTGCCATCCACTTCTCCTTGCCATTGTCTCTTGGGCCTCATCCCCCTTCCATGGGCTCTCATCTTCTCCTCCCTTCTATCTCCCCACAATGCAGAATGTAGGCTGGGTCTGGTCCCTACCTGTCACTCAGTTCTCCCATCAGGAGCCTAGAGTTTGAAGTTACCAAGGCCAGGAGTCAGGGGGCAAATAAAGGACTTCACATCCAGGTTGGGAGCTCCAGAATGCCCTTCT
This sequence comes from Graphiurus murinus, assembly GCA_004027655.1. NCBI lineage: Eukaryota > Metazoa > Chordata > Mammalia > Rodentia > Gliridae > Graphiurus > Graphiurus murinus. The sequence goes on along the minus strand of PVLC010000528.1, from coordinate 35,918 downwards.
CAGTACTTCCTGAATGTTCTGTCTCTTCTCTTCTCTCTTCCCTGTGAGGAAGCAGCCTCTCTGGGCCCCACCCGACCACTGCCTGCTAAGGCCAGCAGATCTAAGGGTGGCGGCAGACTTCATCTGCCCTGGGGACCCATGGGGTTCAGGCCTCCTGGACAGCCTCATCCTGCACCTGTCCACCTTCTGACACACTTCAGAGCCAACTGCAAGGCTCACCTTGGATCTGATTCCAGGCTACATCTCTATGATGCAAACACACCAGTTGTATGACTGACCTTCTGACCAGAGGCCTGGCCTGGGCTTGTCAGCAGAACTTTCCCTCCTTCCCAAATGCTGTTCCTAAATCAACTACAATTTATTGAGCACCTACTGTGGACAAAATATTTTGCAGAGGCAAGGACAAATGATAAATAAGACAGTCAGACTTCCTACACAGAAGGAGCTGGCAAATCTACACTGGGCTAGGCAGTGAGCAGCATGGAGTGGCATCAAGTGTTAGGTCCTCAGGTTCCTTTTCAGCTCAGAAACCCCATGAGTTCAAGAGGGCACTGGGTGTTTTCATTGAAAGAGAAATGACATATGGATGAATTAATACTGCTGCAGAGTAGAGAAAGGTGGGTAGGATTTGGACAAGTGGAGCAGGGAGAAGATAGCGAGTACAGAGGACAGGCTCCTTACCTGACAGGGATGGGAAGGTCACTCACTCCTGCTTAACGGGACCTAGAGGAGGGGCCGGAATGGGAGAGAGGAGTGGCTGAGAAACTGTACTGGGGCCATGCGAGAATGTCATACTGAAAACTGAGCCATTCATTCTGTGGGCAACGGAGAGCTATGGGAGGTCTTTGAACAGGAGTGACATGAGCACAGGTGTTATCTGGCAGTGGTGTGTAGGGTAGTTTGGAGAGGCAGTAGCTGGGGAAAAGGCGGGAGCCTGGTGGGTCCTCCTGCAGATGTCCTGGTGTTTCTGAGATGTCAAGCCCTTGGCCAGGCTCTCCGCTGGACCACTGTCAGCTGGACAGGTCTAGTGGGCAAGAGAGGATCAGCTTCCCTTGTAGCATCATCATTTCAAGGAGTGTAGGGACAACACTGGCTGCGAGAACACCAAGGAGGAAGAAAAGAGCTCCCAGGATGGAATCTGACAAAACAGCTTTACCTAAGGAGTGAGAGGAAATAGGATGGCCAGGGAAGATGGCTAAGAAGTAGCTTGAAAATTCAAGAAAGAGAGTATTTCAGATTGAGGGACTCTGCGGCCAGTATGTGGGGTCTTTAGGGTAATGAGGATGGGGCAATTTTGTCCCTGGTGATCTTTCTAGAAGGCAGTAGGAAGGAGCCTGCTGGGGCTAAGGCTGCTGAGGATTTAGTTGGTATTCCATCCTATTACAGAAATGGGAAAGCAAAACCAGGTATAATGATGCACACCTGCAATTCCAGTATTTAGGAGGCTGAGACAGGAGGATCATAGGCTCAAGGCTAGCTTCAGCAACTTAGTGAGGTCCTCAGTAACTTAGTGAGACCTGTTTTAATATTAAAAATCAGGGCTGGGAGTGTAGCTGGGAGGTAGAATGCCTCTGGGTTCAACTTCCAGAACCAAGAAAGAAGAAAATAAATGGGAAAGTGATATTTGGGCTGTAGTTTGGAAAATTGTTAAGGTGGAGGGCAGCTGTGCTTGTCCAAATGTCAACTCTCTGCCTTGGATTTTCCCACCTGTGCCTCCTCCTGCCCTCTCATGCTCCAGTATTAAAGAAAACAAAAGAGAACATGAGTTCCCCCACCTGACACATTTCTTTTCACAACCTTCCCTTGTCCTTCTTGATGTGTCTGTCAACCTCCCCTTGCCCACCAGCGTTCTGTGTCTGTCTCTCTGTACACCTGACCGTAACAATATATCTACATTGTTGTTTCTTAATAAACCTATAAATCAGTCCATGTTTTGTGCATTTGTTTCCAGCTCTCCCATCTTCATTTCATGGGGGAGTTTTTGTTTTGTTTTGTTTTGTTTTTTTCCTCTTTCTCTTTGACTTTTGTTTTCTCCTACTTTCTGTTATGCCTGAAAACCCCCTCATGGTCACCGAGTTCTGCTGATGTTCTGCAAGAGGTTCCCCAACAGAGTCCTGGGCCAGATGCAGGCAGGTCAGCAGCTGGCCCTGGCTAGGGCTGGACTCTCTTCTTCTTCAAGTTTCTGGGACTCAGCCATGCCAGCCAGAAGGACACCTAAGCCCTTTGGGCCAAAGCTGCCTTCTCTCTGCATAGCCTCTTTCCTACTGCATAACCTTCTGACAGCTTTCATTATTACTAATAATATTAATAACGTTAGCTAGCACGTATTGAGTGTTTACAATGTACCAGGCACTATTCTGAGCATTTTTCCTATATGATCTCATCCACCGTAGCCTTCGTTTAGTTTTGAGCTCTTATTTAATTCAATTTAGGGTTAACTTAATCCTGCATGGTAGGTGGTGTTGCTACCCCCATTTTACAGACAAGAAAGCAGGAGCACCAGTAAGTTTGGGTGTGGGAGTCTCTTAGGCCTTAGCAGAGTGGAGACCCTTCCGTTATTAACCTGCTCTTTGCTTCTCTCGCAGGTCTCTGAACATTGTATGGAGACTTTCTGCAGGTTTTTAGCCCCGAATTTAAAGAGTTTAAAGGGGCGTACAAATGTGGCTGTGAAGCTGAGGGTACAAGACACCTACTTGGATTGTGGAACTTTGCAGTATCTGGAGGACCCCAGATTTACAGGGTATCGAGTAGAGTCGGAGGTTGACACAGAATTGGAAGTAAAAATCCAAGTATGTTTCCTTTCTTTCTGGGTGGGATATTCCCTGCTCCTGGGCTAGAAAGGTGTAAATTTGCTTATGAACTTCCACGTGTACCCTGATTTCGTCATCTTCATTTTGTTCTTCATAGAAAGAAAATGACAACTTCAACATTTCTAAGCAGGACATTGAAATTTCTCTCTTCCATGGGGAAAATAAGCAATTAAATTGCAATTTCGAAAACATTACCAGAAACCAGGACCTCACCACCATCCTTTGCAAAATTAAAAGCATCAAGAACGCAAACAGTATCGCCACCTCCTCTAAGAAAGTTCGAGTAAGTCACCTGCCAGTGCCACCTGCTGTCTTTAACCAGAGTCTGGGTAACTCCTTGGCTAACCCCGATGAAATCTCCCATGGATCTTTAGATCTTTACTTTAAATAGAAGATCAACAAAACGGGTACTGCAAGCCCAAGCACAATTCCTCCAAATAGCTGGCAGAATCCATCCATGTGCCTGTTTGAATGTCAAAGCGTTGAACGCACCATTGTCTATAATACTAATGAGTCTTGATAGCTTTTGTTCTAGCCATACATTTACGATGCAGCATCTGCAAGCAGCATCTCCAGACCCATTGACGAGGGAGCTGTCATTCTTTTCCCAAATGCAGAGGTGACATGTCTGAGGAGCCCAAAACAGGGGCGTCTTCGGCACACCAGGGTAGCTTGGGCATCTGGTGGAGACCCCATCGCCTGGGGGTCGTGAGCTGCTCCCTTCCTGTGAGGTCACACTTCCTGCAATTCATCTGTTCCCACACATGTTTGAGGGCCCATCACTGGCATATTGATGTCCCCCGATAAAGATGCGAGATTATTGAGAAGAGTAACATATTAGAAGTCACCCTTTCTAATGTTGGTGGCCTACGAGGCTCCACACGGTCTATATAAAAAATGCGTTATGGGGCCGGGGATGTAGATCTGTGGTAGAGCATTTGCCTAGCCTGTGTTGCACCCCTACCACTGAAAAAAAAAAAAAAAAAGCCTTATGATCCGTAGTCATAAGCAATTGAATAAAGCCGAATGTGGTGGCTGAGACAGGAGGATCCCAAGTTCAAAGCCAGTCTAAGCAACTTAGGGAGGCCCTCTGCAACTTAGTGAGACCCTGTTTCCAAATAAGAAATAAAATCGGGCTGGGGGTGTAGCTCAGACGTAGAATGTCCCTGGGTTCAATCCCCAGTGCCACAAGAACACAGTCGAATAAAGGACAAGAAAAAAGAGCACATCAGATCAGAAGGCAAAAACAAATATACGGCCGGGTCCAAGCTTCACCGGTTAATAGCTGTGGGCCTTGGCTAAGTCACTTGACTTCTCCATGCTCCTCTGTGTGGTAGAGGGGGTGATAACAGTTATAAAATCGACAATGACAAGTAAACACACAAGGATCCCGCCCGTCACAGCAGCTGAAGAACGCCGGCGTTCTTCATCACTCATGATGTCATCCCTGTGTGAGTGTGGCCGCTGTGACGGGGACACAGCAGAAAAAAAGGGGGGGGGGCAGAAACACCTGCTTTTATGGTGCTTAGCTAAGGAGACATGTAGGAAAGAAGATAAACTAAGAATATGGTCCATGGGAGCAATTGCTAGGGAGAAAAATGAAGCAGGGGGAATTCTAGTGGGGCAGAGGGGATTGTGGACAGGAAGGGCCTGCCAGTTGTGCAGAAATGCCTACCTGTGAAGGTGACATTTGAACGAGGGTCTCAGGGAGGAGAGGGATGGAGCCATGGGTGAGACAGGCTACAGTGTTCTAGGCCAAGGGAACTGCATGTGCAAAGGTCCTGAGGCCACAGCCTGCGGGAGTGTTGGAGCACTGCCCAGGAGGCTGGTGAGGCTGGAATGGAGGGAGTCGGGGAAGTATTCCTAGGAGGTTAGAGAGTTCATGGGGAGAACAGGACATTGTTAAGACATTGTGGGCCATGACAAGGGCTTGGCTTCTGAGCTCTGGGAAGCGGCTGGAGAGTTTTGAGCAGGGCACCATGCGCCAACTTACTGATAGGACACAGAGCATCTTGTCCTCACAACAGCCCACCAAGTGGCACCATCAGCCTCCCATTTCAGAGATGAGAAGAGTGAGGACTGAGCGATCAGCTAACTCTAGATTCCGCAGCTTAAGCTAGGCGTGGTGGCGCCACCTATACTTAGGAGGCTGAGACAGGAGGATGGCAGATTTGAGGCCAGCTTCAGCAATGTAGTGAGACTGTATGCCATCTAATGAGAATCTGTTTAAAAAAAAATAAATTTAAGAGGAGGGGGTGTGTCTTGGAGTTAAAATGCCCCTGGGTTCTATCCCCAGTACCTCCCTCCTCCCAAAAAAATCCAACAGCTGATACTGAGCGTCAGTGGCGGGGCTTGGAGGGAGAACCTGGACCTGCCTGGTCCGGTATCTGCCTGGCCATGTGGCTCGATGCCTTCAGGGGGGCAGCTGTGGTTCCAAGGATGAAACGTGCCTTCATACGTGTGTGCATCACTGGAAAAGGAAGGTTGGGTGTAGAATTTTTCCCTTTTCAAGTTTTATAAAATTTTTATCAGCCAAAAAAAGTGCTAAAGTTGGAAAAGTCCCTCTGGGGTCATCTGGTCAGTATTATCCAACTGGTTTTCACCACGGGAAAGGAGCAGCCTGCCAAGGAGCATGGGCTTTAGAAGAGATGAGAATTTAATTGCCCCAAATGAATAACAGGTAGGGGAAACCAGGTGTGGTGTCCATGTGCCTGTATTCCCAGTACTTGGGAGGCTGAGACAGGAGGATCACAGGTTTAAGGCCAGTCTCAGCAAATCAGCGAGATCCTCAGCCACTTATTGAAACCCTGCTTCAAAATGAGTAAAATAAGACTGAGGTGTAGCTCAGAGGTAGAATGCCCCTGGGTTCAATCCCCAGTACCACACAGAAGAAGAAAGAGAAAAGAAAACAATGAAAGGTAGGAAGGCTTCTACCTCTTTCTTGGGTAAAGAGAGACAAAGTTTAAAGCCTACAGGTCTCATTCAACATTCCTCAACTAACACACGGGAAACTGAGGCAAGGTGGATGTTCTCGATTTGCCCAAGGACACATCCAATCCACCCCGGGGACGGGACTTGAACTCAACCATCCTCCCTAGCGCACCGCTTCTTGCATCTGGGGGCAGAGGCCCCTGCTGTGGCGCTCTGCTCCCCAGGTCTAATGGCGTTCTTTGCCCCAACAGGTCAGGCTGGGGAACCTGGAGCTTTACGTGGAGCAGGAGTCGGTCCCTTCCACGTGGTATTTCCTGATTGTGCTTCCCGTCTTGCTAGTGATTGTCATTTTTGGTAAGTGCCCTGTTTAATTTTGTCAGAGGAATTATTCCCTGGGGCCTCTCGTCAGGCAGGCAGACTTTCAGCTTTTTGGAGCTGTTTGCTTCAATTAAGTATGAACAGGTGAAAACCCAAATCAAGACTTTGGGAAAGGAATAAAAGGTGCACGTTGAGGGCTTTCTAAAGAGTTTTCTTCTTTAAGGGGGTGCTTCGTTAATAAAAGACCAGATCACAAACATGGTGTCTAGGTGCTTTGAGATAGGGATCTATTTTGCTTTCCCAGGGCTTTGCATTGTGATGGACAAATGTCCGTGTGTATCAGTCCCTCAGAATTCTTCTGGGATCAGAGATTCCCAGGATTGGGTCACCTCATCCTGCCTTCTCACCCCACGATACACCCTACCTCACACCCTACCCCGGCCCAATGTTTCACGGCAGAGCCAGACTTTGATGCATGATCCGTGCCCTGCTTTACAGTGTTCCAAGGTTCCATGGTGGTTGTTGGCCTGGCTGAATTGGGTCCACCAATGTGTTTGGTTGGGCCACCCAGCAAGCATTTTAAAAAACTTAGAAAGAGTTGACATCAGTTAAAATTAGGTAATTCACATTTTTAAATTGGTGGGCTGGGGAATCTGAAAGATCTGAATCACTGGAGGCCGGTTTTCCCATGGAATCAGTTCACCAGAGCTCTGTAGCAGCTTGTCCCTTGAGAGAGGACGGGCACTCCCTGGGTGTTTGCCACAGTCTCCACCACTCCCTACTGCCTCCACCCTGGCCACTCAGCCCATCTGCACACCTGACCTCCGTAGCCATTGATTTGTGGCCTCTGGTTCTGAGCCGCTTTTCATTCTACGTCAGTTTCCTCTCCTTTTTTGAAAAAGAGTTCTTTGCCACCAATTAATGTAGCACTTCATACTTGTTGATTTAATACAAGTATTAGCTTTCTCGTGCTTTACGCTAATAGCCACAGTGGCTAATGTTTCCTGACAGCTACTTCCTCCATCATCCATCCATCCATCCATCCATCCATCCATCCATCCATCCATCCATCCACTCATCTCTGCATACATTTACTTTGTTTTTATTGAGCATCTGTTATGTTGCTGATAACTGGAGAAAAGATGAATTAAGGCCTGATCCTCTCCCATGAGTAGTTCCCATTCCAGTGAGAGAAAGAGTTATGTGTATGATCTGCTGGCTTAATAGGATGAATCCACTTTTCATACATCCTATTTTACCCTGCTGATAATTTTAGGTACTATTTTTATGCTTTCTTCCAGTTGCCCAGCACCATCATGTATTTGGAATCTAAAATTTGGCTTGATATTTTAATAAAGTCCTGGCTGATAGTAGCTTCAACTAAGAAGATTACTTGTGAAGTCCAAATGCTGGGCTCTGTTTTGAGAATCCATCACTACCTTACATTTACATACACACACACACACACACACACACACACACACACACAGAGTCACTTCCACTTTGTGACTCTGCAGGAATCTCTGGTCCTCTCCTGACTTGTGTGTGTGTGTGTGTGTGTGTGTGTGTGTGTGTGTGTGTGTGTGTCCATTCCTCTCCCTGCACTTCATTTGCAGAGCTTGCTTCTTTTCTTTGAGGTAAAGTAGGCAAAATGTGGCACGTGCTTGGTGTGTGTCTGCAAGACCCTTGAAAGTTCTTGAAATTCCTTCTTACACATTCTGGGGAGGCACACGTGTCCCCGGCAGCTAGAATAAGTCTACTCTTTAGTCCATCAATCATATCTAAGCGCACCTGGCTGAGGCCTGCCACCCAAAGAACAGCTCCCATGCACTTGTGCCATGAAACACTCGTGCTGTAGGGATGTGGTCTGCTGGCTCCATTTGCAAGCCCGAGCCAGTGTTGCTCAAAGTGCAGCCTGAGGAACCGTGGCCCCAAGTGTGACTCCTGGGGAAAGGGGTTCCATGGCCAAGTAAGTTTGGGAATCACTGCACACACAGCGCCTTCTTGAAGCACACAATGCACATCATGCTCAGGACCGCTGACTCTGTGGAGGGGTCCTGTCCTGTGAAGAACTGTGTTTACGTTTGTTTCCTCCAGCATCATTCGCATCTCGCCATGTGGTTAAAGGGCTCTAGCCAGCAGAGCCCTTTAACCATATCATTTTGGTAGAAAGAAGAAAAATTTTTCCTAGAATAATAATAATGATATTTGACAATTGTTGAGTACTTACTCTTCTTCAAGATTGAGTTTTAAATGCTTTCTGGGAATTACTTCTTGCAATCTTCTCAACATTACAGTCAGGCGGGCTCTCATACAGATAAGGCATCCAGGCACAGAGATCCTAAGGGACTTACCCAAGGTCACACAGCAGGTAAGTTGCAGAAAAGGAACATGTTTGCTTCCTTGACAGCATGGTTAGAAGTAAGATGGAAGCTGGCTGTGGTAGTGGCACACACTTATAATTCCAGAAACTTGAGAGGCTGAGGCAGGAGGATCTCAAGTTTAAGGTCAGCCTGGGCAACTTAGCAAGATCCTATCTCAAAATAAAAATAAAAGCTGGGCATGGTGGTGCACTCTTGTAATCTCAGTACTTGGGAGGCTGAGACAGAAGGATCGCAGGTTCATGGCCAGCCTCAGCTACTTGGTGAGGCCCTTTGCAACTTAGTGAGACCCTGTTTCAAAATAAAGACTAAAAAATAGTGCTAGGGGTGTAGCTCAGAAGTAGAATGCCCCTGGGTTCAATCCCTAGTACTGCCAATAAATAAATAAATAAATAAATAAATAAATAAATAAATAAATAAATAAATAAATAAATAAAAATAAAAAGGTCTGCATTGCTGAGCCCAGTTGTACACACTTGTAATCCTAGTATTTGGGAGGCTAAAACAGGAGGATTTGAGGTTCAAGACCAGTGCATGGTAATTTAGAGATAAAAATAAAAAGGGTGGGGGGTGTAGCTCGGAGGTAGAATGCCCCTGGGCTCAAGACATGGGGGTTCCTCGTGGCTTAGCCATGATGTCGCCCATTAGAGCTATGCAGGCTTGGCTCGTGTAGCCAACTGCGGATCCGTGGTTTCTTTCTCTATTTGCCTGCCCACTTTATTTCTCCAGAGATGTTTAGAAACATCAAAAAAAAAAAAAAAAAAAAAAGAATGGAACAATATAAGTGGCCTGTGGCTTCAGGGAAACTTCGCTTGTTTCATTACTTTTCAGCCAACTGGGATCTTCGGTTACAAGCGAAGGTTATTTGACTTAGTTTTCACTTTTAAGATTAGTGGATTTTTTTTCTGTTTCATTTTAGCATCTTCCTCTTTAGAGTGACCTCTCACTGGGAAATTTCCCTTTTATAAAGTCCAGCTCTTAAATGCCATTTTCTAGATTTATTCTTGCAGGATCTCTCTACCTCCGTTTCTTTTCATTGTTTCTGTTTGTTTGTTTGTTCTGGAGATCAAACCCAGGAACATTCTACCTCAGAGCTACACCTCTAGCCCTTTTTATTTTTTATTTTGAAACAGGGTCTCCCCACATTGCTGAGAGTCTTAAGTTGCTGAGGCTGGCCTCAAACCTGCCATTCTCTTACCTCAGCCTCCTGACTACTGGGATTATAGGCGTGTGCCACCACATCTGGCTTGATTTTTTTGTTGTTGTTGTTAGCAAATCAATCTGATGCAGCATCTGTGTCTTCCTAGCGGCCGTCGGGGTGACCAGGCAGAAATCGAAGGAGCTTAGTCGCAAACAGAGCCAACAGCTGGAGCTTCTGGAAAGTGAGCTCCGGAAGGAGATACGTGATGGTAGGCTCCGAAATTTTATTTGTAGAAACACAAGCCTATTTGACTTTTATTTTAATTTTTACCCTTACATGAGAATGGCCATGGTAATGAGAACTGCTTGTGTAATAGAAGACAACCAAACAGCAGGGCCTGGGCCTGGCTTTGTGTTTTATTTCAGCTCTTCTCTGTAGCCAACCAAGTAATTATCTATTGTTTCTTCTTTAATGAGAACCAAGGTCATACTCTCTGTTAGACAAAACAGCAGAAGATCTTATCCATTGTTTGTGGAGTTAAAATATTGCTCTTGGGATTCTGTTTTGCAGGCTTTGCTGAGCTGCAGATGGATAAATTGGATGTGGTTGATAGTTTTGGAACTGTTCCCTTCCTTGACTACAAACATTTTGCTCTGAGAACTTTCTTCCCTGAGGTATAAGAGCATTGATCATATTCCTAAGGTTGAGTCTTGAATAATAATGAAGGTGTTTGCTTCCAAGGCAGCTGTAGATAATACACTCAGTACAAAACACTGGCTTAAGTTTGAGCAGAGCAGGGAGGAGGATAATTATTAATTGCATTGATTAGGGTATAAAGCAGTGATGGGTCACTGGCGATTACTCTTCATCCTGTAACAAAAACCTAGAAGGGACGGAAGCGCAGAGTGATGATTTTTGCTGTATTTTACTACCAGTTTAGAACTGAATTTGTAGCTGGGAAGTGAGCTAATTCCTTTAAAAATCAATAAATTGTGGGTTGGCCAATTTGTTGTGTTTATCTGCCTGACTTACATTGCAGCTACTAGATTATTCACTATTACTTCTCAATTGGAAATGAAGAGTACAACCAGCCAAAAGGGAGGCAAGCAGACATGTATGAAATTTGAGTCAATAACAGGCATTTTTAGCAATGGAGAGCTTGTGTGGTTCTCTCAGGCAGTTTTTCTTTAGCTGACCAGTTTGTGTTGTCTTCATTTAGTAGAAGCAGTTGCATGCAATGACTCATTAATTGTTCTAGAACTCCAAGGAGTAGTATACTTAGCCCTTTGGGTTTGGGGTCTCACCTCTGTTCTGACACCTCCATTTCCTCACCCACTCACTCAACCTTCTTCGTTTACCCTCCCAAGCCTTTGGTGAGGCTACTCACTCATCCTTAGTATCATCACTTCTATCCCAATACCCCAGCTCCGCCATCTTGCTTTTTCTTCTGGTCTAGAACTGGTGACCAGAGAGAGACCCAACTTCTGGAACCCATCAATGCCAATTCTCATATTTAAACCAGGCTCCTAAGCAAAGCCAGAAATCTCTCCAGGCCAGAGGAGAGTTTGTATCACCTTAACAGAAGCTTCTCAGCCACATTTGGTCAGAAGCCTAGAGTTCAGAAACCCAGACACATGGAGGAAGCAACTTCCAACTTATCTATAATTCCAGAAGTGGACACCATGACATTCAGTGCCATGTCTGGAGGCTCCAGAAAACATGCATTATATTGGGGGGTGGGGGGCAAGCCTTACTACTGTAAATCAAGAAGGCTATAAATAAGACATCAACTTTCTGTACTTGTAGAGATTTTAACATACCTTTCAAGAATACAAGGCACCAAAATTGGTCATTTGCTGCCCTGTCTCTTTCTGTGGCCACACTCCACCTGGGAAGGAGAGTCCAAGTCCCTTAATCAGGAAGACTGCGCAGGACCTCAGCAGAGGTTACACCCTGAGGCCCGTTTCCCAGCAATCTGAGATCCCCATTAAGAATTTAATAGCAATAAAATCACAGAGATTTCAACCATCAACATGAGTACTGTGTGGGCTTTTACAGTTAATGATTGTCCTTGAGTGCTACATAATCTGTGGCCCAAAAAAGAAATTTCCCTATCTTCTAAATTCAGTAATCAAGAGCAAGACAGAGTGATGAGTGTAAAGGAACACTGTTGAGTGTCTTTAAAAAAAAAAAAAAAAAAAAAAAGGCATGATTTTAGGAGAAGAGAAATAGTTGCAAGGAGCCACGCTGATTTAACTCAGAATTGTGTATAATCTTGAAAGGCCATAACAAGTGAAGTCAGGAGTCATTAAAAAGAGAGGACATGGGAAAAACTAGCATCAATTTGTCAGAACCCCATCAAGAAAACCCACCTCGAAATTGAATTTATAATAATTAAGAAAGGAGAGAGAGCACAGGGAAGCAGTCGATCAGGACAATGCCACTTGAAATACGCTCTGGGCTGTAGATAAGTCCTCCTATTAATTAGGCACTTTGCTGATTGATCGGGAGCCAAATCCTCTTGGCCTAGAGCTTGGGTATTGAAGGAGGAATTCGGCTGATTGACACCTACAGGCTGCAGTAGACAGAGCCCAGGGGAAACTGTAAGTTGCCTTCGGAGGCCAGCAGATCATGACCCCTGGTTCTGGGCTCTGCCTGTTGGTTTTGGCTTTTAAAGCCTTGCTGTTGATTATGTTAGCTCTTCTTTGTTTTGCTGAAAATAGGGGAAGAAATAGAGCGGGCAGAGGATCTAACCTCTTGAAAGAGGGAAATTTGAATGAAAGGAGGAACACAGACAGCCAGGGTGGCATTTCCTTACTTAAGGTCAAGAATCAGCCCATTTAAACTATCCATTTATACAAAACAGAAAAATATTAGAGAGTAGAATATAAACTCCAGGGTGTGGTGTGTGTGTGTGTGTGTGTGTGTGTGTGTGTGTGTGTGTGTGTGTTTTCCTAGGAAAAAGTATGATCCGAAATAGTTTGAGATTTTCTGTTGGGGCTAATTGATCTGAAATCATGAAACAAGATTCTCTACAGAAGAAATTTGCTTTACTAAGAAATAAAGTTAGCCCAAAGTTTCACTTATTACCAAAGAGAGAGAAATCCTCTCTCTTTTGGGTTTTGGGTTTATGATTCCATTAGGTTGATTCATTTGAAGTGTTACTCAACATGCTTTTAATATTGAATTACTCATTCCAGTAAAATTTATGATACATTTTTGAAAAACACAAATTAAAGCTGGGTGTAGTGGTATACACCTGTAATTCCAGTACTTGAGAGGCTGAGACAGGAGGATTGCAGGTTGGAGGCCAGCCTCAGCAACCTAGTGAGACACTGTTTCAAAAATAAAAAGTTGCTCAAATGTAGAATGTCTCTGAGTTCAATCATGAGAAAAGGAAGGAAGGAAGGAAGTAAACAAGGGAGGGAAAGGAAAGAAAAGAACTTTGCAAATTTAAAGGTTTATGTTTAGGAGCTACATAGGAGTTCATAAAAATTTTTGAAACCCTGAGACAGGAGGATCTGGGTTCGCAGCTAGCCTCAGCTACTTAGTGAGGCCCTCCACAACTTAGTGAGACCCTGTTTCAAAATAAAGAATAAAAATAGGACTGGGGGTGTAGAATTCCCCGGTACTGCAAAAAAAAAAAAAAAAAAAAAAAAAATTCGAAACCAGTAAGGTAATAGTGTTGTTTTCTAGTTTGCTATAAATTAGGGATTAAAAAAAAAAAATAGTGCTAGCTGCCAGAGCACTTGCTGGGCACTCATTCCTTTCATTTTCACACTAGGCCTGTGAACTAGGAACCATTATTGTTCCCATTTCACAGAAGAAGAAAGTCAGGCACAGAGGGTCAAATAACTTGTCTAAAGTCTGGTGACCAGTATATGATAAAACCAGGACTGGGTGCCAAAGAGCTGGGCTCCAAATTCTGGGCTTTTAACCACCCCATTTTATTAGTAACACTGTGTCCTCGGACAGCAGGTGCTACCTCACTAAGACTTGTGAAAACTTCTAACATAATTTACTATTTATCCTTAGAAGGTAAATTACTTGAGGAGTGGTCTGACATGTGCATTAGTTTCTCCAACCACCACTTGCTTTAACTTTAGAGTCAAGTCTTTGAAAGCCCAGTGTGGTGGCGCACACTTGTAATCCCAGTACTTGGAAGGCTGAGACAGGAGGATCGCAGGTTTGTCACTGGCCTCAGCAACTTAATGAGACCCTGTTTCAAAACAAAAAAATAAAATAGGGCTAGGGGTGTAGCTTGGAGGTAGAATGCTCCTGGGTTCAATCCCCAGTACTTACTAAATAAATAAATAAATAAATAAATAAATAAATAAATAAATAAATAAGAGATATCTTCCTCTACCAAAAATGGAACTGAGGTGCAATGATAATTCTTCTTAGAGGCTTTCAGAATTCATTGGTGCTTCTTGAGAGCTGAATAATTATTTATTATGTATTAGAGGAGAGGCAGCAAGCCTGTGCCCAGGGGCTCTTCAGATTAGCAAATAGTGTCTCTGCTTTATTAAAACGGACTTGGGTATTATAACAAAAATACACTATTCATTTCCTTTGGATGTGATGAATAATAAAAGTGTCTCCTTCCTCTCAGTCAGGTGGCTTCACACACATCTTCACCGAAGATATGCATGTAAGTCTCTAAGTTTTCATTTTTAGCCCAGTGACTGCCTGACTTTCATAGTGTTATCATCATCACCATCATCTCCATTATTATTACTTTGAATTTTTATTGTGGGTTTTTTGGATCATGAATTCAATATTAAGTAATTCATTGTCTTGGAAAACCCATTGTGGATCTGCTTTCTAACTTTAAACTTTATATTAATTACATTGTGTTACATTATATTCATTTTTTTTTCCAGAACAGAGATGCCAATGACAAGAATGAAAGTCTCACAGCTTTGGATGCCCTAATCTGTAATAAAAGTTTCCTGGTTACTGTTATCCATACCCTTGAAAAGCAGAAGAACTTCTCTGTAAAGGACAGGTAGTAGTCAGTTCTCCTCTATTTTGAAAGGGAAGCCCATTAGCAAAGACAATAAAACCTGACCCCCTTATTTCACTTCCAAAGCACTACCTGAATTGGACCATGAACATTCCCAGAGGTGTTTATGCACCGACGAGACCTGCATTTCTGACCATGCCACCCCAACATGAATTCTACTTTGAAGATACATGTGTATACAACAACCCCTTCCAAAACCCCAAAAAACCCCAACACCAAGCAAAGCAAATTCCCAACAACAACAACAACAAAAAAAAAAAAAAGCAGAAGTGTTATTTTTTATTTTAAAAACACCCTGAAAACTTGGGAAAGAAACACTTCTTGTTACCACTCTTCAGTGCCAAAACACAGAAAATGTCCTGAAGTTAATAGTGGTGTGTGGTGTTATGACTTAAGGAAAAAAGTGGCCAGAGCCTAAACACTAAAAACAGGAAACAATAAAAGTACCAGAGAAGGCAGCCCCGTGTGCCCAGAGAACTCCTGTGGAAACAAATCATCAGGAGCTCAGGGGCCAATGGTTAACTTCGGCTCTGTTTTTGAACAGGTGTCTGTTTGCCTCCTTCTTAACCATCGCTCTGCAAACCAAGCTGGTCTACCTGACCAGCATCCTGGAGGTGCTCACCAGGGACTTGATGGAACAGTCCAGTAACATGCAGCCCAAACTCATGCTCAGACGCACGGAGTCCGTGGTGGAGAAGCTCCTCACAAACTGGATGTCCGTCTGCCTTTCTGGCTTTCTTCGGGTAAGTATCACCTCCCTCAGCAGGGACAGAGGTAAGACAATAGGCAGCTATTTTTAGCAGACTCAGAAGTCTTTGCCAGGGTTAAGTCCTGAATGCTCCTTGGTGTCAGCATTTAACAGCATTTAATCCTGGTCCTTACCGGGAGTAGACAGAGGAGGAGACGCGAAATTATCTTTGCTATAAGCAGCCTTTGCAAGTGAAATTCATTTAGAGTTTGCTCAAGTAAGGCTTTTCAAGCAAGCCCACTTTCTCAGTTTTAACATTAACACCCAGAGCCCTGTCTACCCATTTAAGAAAATGTATTGGAGCTGGGTGCAATGGGGCACGCATGTCACCCCAGTCTCAGACAACTTAGTGAGACCCTGTTTTAAAACTTAAAAAGTAAATAAATAGAACTGAGGGTATAGGTAAGAGGTAGAATGCTCCTGGGTTCCATCCCCAGTACCACAAAAAAGAAGAAGAAAATGGACTGGGAAGAGAGACTATTTCAAATACCGACAAGAACCACTGTTTCCAGGTCTTCTGAAACATTTTAGAAATACCCATTACCTCCCAATATGTCATAAGCTAATGACAGTCGGTTCTTACTAGCCATGGTAAAATAAAGCAAGCCCGGGAGAGCCTCCTGCCCTGGAGTTCACTTTCTCGGAATGATTGAATGAATGTGGTTGCAATTTAATTGAATCTGAAAATCTTTTTGAATGCAAACTTCTCTTCTCATGAAAAGATTCCATGGTTAATAGAGTGAGCCCGGGAGCCCACGGCTTGGTCCAAAGCAGGACTTAACCACTTACTTGATTGTATAACCTGCGGAATTAGGGGGGTGGGGGGTGTATTTTAGGACTGTTTCAAAGCACAGATGAGAAGATGTATGCAGTTGCTTAGCACTGAGCAAGCACTCCATAGATGCTGGCCATTATTATAAAATATTAATATGAAATAAAGGCATTCTCTTGAACTCCATCTCTGTTTAGTCCTCCGAGGTCCCCAGTACAGGAGGTTCTTATCCTTCTTTAATTTTACCAGCCATCCAGATTCTAGCACAAAATGCATAATTGTGTATTTGCAGCTAGTTTCAAAATCTAATTAAACTCTGAATAAGATACACTGCTATGCCACAGGTTTTAACAGTGCTACTTAAGTTTAGATCCAAAAGCAGCACTTTAAATAGACTGTGCTTAGTTTAATGTTTAATGCAATCTTACGAGTAGATGCACAATTTAAAAAAAAAAATTTTTTTTTTTACCAACTCCTTCCTCTCCCAAGGCAATGCCCATTTATTAAGATTAATGAAATCTGCCTTCTCTTCTGTTTACTTGGTATAAATCATCATACGCTTGGGGGAGGTGTCGAGTGGTTATCTCTGGGGCAAACATTTTTTGCTTCCCACTTTCCTCTCAGTCCCTGCTACTATTGAGAAGAGGTGCTGGGATTCTCGATCCTTTCCTGGTCATGGTCTTCAAAGGCCAACTCCTGCCCACCAGAGAACCACTGAATAAGGGGCCCAGGAATCCAAGTCTTTCACAAGCTCCTGCAAGGAATTTTGTGTGCCTGATGTTTAAGAACCTCAGAGATAATAGAAAGAGCACTGGACCAGGAGTCTTTGTTAGAGGCACCAAGTTTGGACTCTAAAATTGCCTCTGCCCAGGGCTCCTTCCACCTGGGCACCGTTTTCTCTCCACCCAGTGAAGGACATGTCCATTGCCTTTAAATTCCTTTCCAGCTCTGTCTGCCAGGATTGTGGGATTCCTACTCTGAGCTCTCAAAGGCTGCTCTAGGGCAGGAAAGGGGTGACTACTCAGAAAATCTGGGCTCCAAGCCTGAGCAGCCCTCTTGAGCAGAGTGTTCTGGGTCAAGATTTCTCTGAGCTGACTCCAGAGTGTGTGGAGTGCTGGTAGGAAGTGGGCGACTCAGTGCCCGCCTGGAGGAAATGGCGTCTGGCCAGGTGGTGATACTTTCACTTTCAGTGGAACACTACAATTCCCTCTAGAGCCCAGGGCCTGACACCTCCCACCCAGCTGCCCAGGGGATGCAGGACTCTGGCTGCCCTGCTCCTCCTCTCACCCTGGCCCACAGATGCTGACTGGGCGGCACTAGCTCCCCAGCTTCCAGGTAACTTCTGAGGAACTCAAGGTCTGATGGGGAAAATGATGATGGTGATGATGAAGATAATGATAAGCATCTGCCACTTACTGGATTACCACACAGATGTGGAGAGCTTTGCTTGCCTTTTCTCTCTCTCTCTCTCTCTCTCTCTCTCTCTCTCTCTCTCTCTCTCTCTGCTTTTCTTTTTTGTTTTTGTTTTTTGTGGTACTGGGGATTGAACCTAGACATTCTACCTCCAAGCTACACTGCCAGCCCTTTTTAGTTTTTGTTTTGAAACAAGGTCTTGCTAGGTTGCTGAGAGTCTTGCTAACTTGCTGAGGCTATTCTCGAACTTGCAATCCTCCTATCTCATCCTCCCAAATTCTGGGATTATAGGAATGGCTGTACTTTTTCTATTTAGTCCCCTTAACATTTCTGTAAGACAAGTGCCTTTATGACCATTTTGCATATAAGGGGATTGAGACACACAGAAGAGAGGGACTCTCCCCAAGTCCCACTGCTGGTGTAGGACAGCACCAGATTCTGAGTACTCTTAGCCACCCCTCTGTGTGCTGGGTGCTGAGAACATGGAGTTGGCCCTGGTCTGTTAAAGTGCCTAAGCATAGCCCCTGGAGGAGAGGGTCATGTCCCCAGCAGCCATGACTCAATTGGCCCCTGAGCTGGCAGCTGGCCACACATCAGAATCACACACACACACACACACACACACACACACACACACACACACACACGCAAGGTTTGAAAACTACAGATGTCTGTGCCTCCTCTCCAGAGATCCCAGCTGGATAGGTCTGCTGGGGGGCCCAAGCATCTTAATTTTTAACAAGAGCTCCAAGAGATTCTGATAATCATTAGCCAGGGTTAGAACGTGGGGTGTGGGCAGCAGTGTAAGACCAGATGTCACTGTCTCAGTCTGACTACACTCTCAAGTATTCTAGAGAATCCTGACTAGAGGGCTGAGTCAGTAGCTGTCCATACAGCCCAGAAGAGCCCGCCTGGCATGCATCCAACTTCTGTGGGCACGCCCAGCACCTACCCAGGGGCACGCAGCCCTGTCTCTCATCTGTGCTGGAGGAAGAGAGAAGTAGGGCTCTAGGTCTGTGGTCAGGACATTACCCAAGGGGGCGGCGGGAAAGAGCAGAGAGCGGTGAGTTTATGAACCACCAAATAAAGGAAGTTTCTCTTGAGAAGTAACTGTCAGGTTCCAGTTCCACTGGACTCCCCATCTTGGAAATTTTTGAACATTCCACCTCTTCCCTGCACTCAAGAAGAAACTCCAGGATGTATCAGTCGGGAAGAGAAAAGGGATGAAGGGAGCCCATGGAGAGAATGGGACATTTGAGGTAGCAGAAGGGGCAGGAGGAAGCCCTGGGACGAGGGGAGGGCAAATGTGTTTGCAGTAGGTATAAAGGGAGAGCCAGGGTGGGGGGTAGATCCCTGGAGACTTAAAAGGGCTCACAGGTAACTTACCTGTTCAAGGGAAGCAGGTGAGAGAGCCGATGGAATCCTCCTTTGAAAGCCAGGCACGATGGCTACAAAGCCTGACTTTGTAAACTCAACGCTTCCAGCCCTTCATCTTTGCTGAGGCACGCTGACTTCTGGCCCTGTCTCAGTTCTTCCTCCCCCGAGATATCGGCCTAGTGTCCATGGATCACAGAGGGTTTATTTGGCAAATACCCTATGACTAACCCAGGGCCACATGCCCTGGGAGGATGAGGGAAACAGGACCCACAGCCTCTCGCTCCAACTGCTCAGGGTCCTTCCAAACAGATGGTGGCTACAAGTTTGAGGCATTTCAGTAACAGCAGAAGCAGCCCCTCATCCAGGAAGAAGTGCACGTGACTGAAGTTTAGAGGCAGAAGCTATCAGGATGGACCTGAGTGTCTGGGCAAAGCCTTAGCAGGAAGGGAACTGGCTGTGGTCCAGGGAGGGGAGTGCTCCAGATGACCTCTGTGGCCCAGCATCGGCAAAGGTGCCTGCGTGGGACCCTGTGGGTGTCTGGAAACTGCCAGGGACCGGCCTGACACACACAGAGACAGATGACAAGGCTGCAAACAGCTTAACTGAGGCTGCTTCCCTCAAGAAAAGCTGCGAACACCAAAAAGCCCCCTCCTTGGCAAATAAATAAATGGTCTTACATTCATTCTTGCTAATTTTTTTTAATCCCCAGTACTGTGGAGTGAAGCCAGGGGCCTTCTACTTCTGCCCTACACCCCCGGCCCTATTTTATTTTGAAACAGGGTCTGGCTAAGTTACCATGTGCTGGCCTCCAACCTGTGATCCTCCTGCCTCAGTCCTCCAAGTACTGGAATTACAGGCACAGGCCACTGCTCTCAGCCCTGGTTACCATTTCTTAAAGATCTTAGTTTGGGTTTGCTAAAAATAACTAGGAAAGTAAACAAAAGTTCAGTCTACTACAGCTGCATCTCCTGACCATTCTTGGGTACTAGTCCACCGCAGAGCACTAGTCCACCATGTACAAACTAGAATATGGATTAACAGGTCTCCTGTGTGTATGGCAGGCAGAGCTGTGAATGTGCGTGTGTAGGTGGAGGGGCGTTGTTTTTTTTTTTTTGTTTTTTTTTTTGAGTTTTGCTCCCAATCCCAAGTAGAGAAGTATTTTCTTGGGAGTTCCATGTTGATTGTTAGAAAATACCGCCTCCTGTCTCCTGTCGTACTGCCATAAGCTGAAATTCTAATTCTTTGGAAAGTACAAGGGCTGCCGAGGAAAACTAACTGCCACATTTGGGTCTTTTCCAAGGAGACGGTTGGAGAGCCCTTCTATTTGCTGGTGACGACTCTGAACCAGAAAATCAACAAGGGTCCCGTGGACGTCATCACGTGCAAAGCGCTGTACACCCTGAACGAAGACTGGCTGCTGTGGCAGGTTCCTGAATTCAGTACTGTGGTATGTTTGCCATAAAGCGCCCCATCCAAACTCTAAGAAGTAAAGTCCTGGCTGGGGATTAAAGGGTGGGTGTGGGTGGGTGGGGTCACTCAAAAGGAACCCACATCCTTCCTACTGCAGGAGGTCTCATTCATTTAGTTAATTAAAAGCAGTAGTTGATAAAATATTAACACGTGCTCACATAATAGATTTTAATTACTGGGATTGGGGGAGAAAGCATTGCAATGATGCCTGGGGTACTCATCAATTTCCAAAGATTTTAATATCAGGATTGCTTATAGCTTTCAGCATCGTCAAAGGAAATGCAAAGTACTCCCTATTCAGTACTTATAATTGCAATCAGAATTTCTCAAATGGCTCTGCTCTGAGAAGACAATGTGTGAAGATATATTTCAACCAAATTGAGGCCGTCTTATTTTAGAACGATAACACAAGACAAATTCCACCGCGTTCCCCATGCAACACGACGCCCTTACTTTATTTTCATGGATTAGTTACAAATGTTTGGTGTCATGCACTTAATGTACTGTGATCTCATAGATATTTTTAGAGGAGCGCTGTAAATCACTACAGGAAGATAACTGCCTGGCTACTGGAGGGTTTCACCCATCAGAGAATTTCCTTTTAACCCATTCCCACTCCGCCCACCTGCTCTCCTTCCTACATAAATAGAGACCAATTCAGGGCATGCTCAGGAATTTCAGAGAGGGAGCCCTGCATGGAAATTATCTCCAGAATTGCTTAGGAATCGTTGAAGCTTTTCTGTTAATACAGGCTTGGGGAAGAGATTGCTGTGTTGTGGTTTGATCTTTAGCTTTATGGAGACTCTGCTTCTTCACCATCTTGTTAGTGGAGAGGGAGGAAAAGATTATGGTGGGGTTTGGGGATTGCTCACTAAGGAGCTCAGGCTCCTGTGGCTTTGCTCTGGATGTCGAGTCCTGCGGTGTCATCCTGGAAGAATTCGCTCCCTAATTGGAGAAGGCACCACATGGCCGTGGGCCGTGTAATGTGTATGTCTTCTGGCGGGTGAACAGCCCATAGATCAGCTGTTTCCAGCCCTCCCTCAACGCCAGGCGTAGCTCACCCTTAAAGATGGCATCGCGCTCAGTTGCCGTCTGAGCTGTGGGAAGCTGGGCTGAAAGTCTGTTATCTGCATGTGAGAGGTAGTGCAATGGTTCTCAAACTTTAGCACACATCACACTCACCCCAAGAACTTGCTAGGTGGCACCCCAGAGTCTCTGCTTCAGTGGGTCTGGGATATGGCCCAGGAAATTGCCTGCCTTCTTCCCTCCCTTCCTTCCTTTCTTTCTTTGGATTGAACTCTAGCATTCTACCACTGAGCTACACCCCCAGCCCTATTTTATTTATTTTGAAACAGGGTCTTACTAAGTTACCACATGCTGGCCTTGAACCTGTGATCTTCCTCTCTCAGCCTCCCAACTGCTGGGATCACAGGGGGAAGTTGCATTTCTAATGCACTCCCTGACAGTGTGGTGCTGCTTGGGAACTGTTAGTACAGGGGTTGAGAGCATGGCTCTTGGTCCTAACTTAGAAGACATTCATGTCTTTACCTCTGAAACATTTTTAGAAGCTCCAAAGGTCCCTACTATACTTTAGATAGAATTTGTTTCCCTGAAACTCATTGAAATTTAATTGCCAACATAAGTGTATTAAGAGCTGCTCGGTCCTTTAAGATTTAACTAGCCCCAGGCATCATGGCACTCACCTTTAATTTCAGTTTTTGGACGGCTGAGACAGGAGGATCACAGGTTTGAAGCCAGTCTCAGCAACTTAGTGAGACCCTCAACAACTAAGCAAGACCCTGTTTCAAAATAAAAAGTAAAAGGGACAACAGAGATGTAGCTCAGAGGTTGAATGCCCCTAAGTTAATTCCGTACTACCCCCCTTCCCCAGAAAAGAGTTAACTAGGCCGTGGGTACTGCATGGAGTGTGCACCCCAATCTCCCCCAGGGATTAATGAATCCCCATGGGAGTAGGTCCCTATTAGCTTCTTGGGCTGCTGTCTTGCCTCCTTTATCACCTTGTGGTCTCGTTTTCCCTTCATCTGTCTGATGTGCCCAGAGCAGTGTGCGACCCCTCCAGAAGCCAGGAGACGCTGGTGCTCAGCTCTTGGGCTTCCAGAGCTGTGAGCTAAATCAACCTCTGTCCTGTATAAATCACGCAGCCTCAAGTGAGGCTGGTATTTTGTTATAACAACAGAAAACAGACTAAGACAGTCCCCAAAGAGAAGTGTTTGCAAGTGAACAGGGGTCGGGGGAATCCAGCAGTGTTTCAGTTTCATGAAAACACTGAGCCCTGGCAGGAAGGAGAGGGAAGGAGGGGGGACCAGGGGAAGAAGTCAGACGCCCCGAAGCAACTTCTGAGGTTTGAGTCCTTTTTAATGCTTTACATCTGAGCGCTTTTTCTCCCTTTCATTTTGAAACATTATTTATTTCACAGTCAATTAAGACCATGTGTTTCTGATTTGTTAGCACTCAACTCATCATCAAAATGTTACTTGATGTTGAAGAAATTCATGTTGACTCTTGAAAATATTCCCCCCTCGTAGACCCTGGGGAAATGGCGAATGGAAAATTACATCTCCATGTCTTCCTTTTCAACTTTGGATTTGCCTGGTGGGGAGACTTCAGAGTGCAGAAGGGGTGGGTCACTTGTTTCCAGGGGCCTTGCCTTTCAGGATGATTTTTTTAAAATGCCTTTTATTGGCCCCATCCCAACCTCCCTTTCATGGTGGATGATTATACCAGAAACGCGAGAGGAGGCACGTGATCCGATCTAAGCGCGTGTGACAAAATGTTAGCAGAAGGTCAATATAAAAAATTTAAGGTTTTTCATTTCCTTTCAGGCAAGTTCCCCCAGCCTGAACCATCATATTTCTAATTCTCTTCCTTCCTCCCTTCACTCCTTCCCCCTTCCCAAGCTCTATACACAGTGGTTTTAAAGTCTTGCTTTGCTAAATTTGCCTAAGGTGGTTTATGTAATTGAAAACCAAGGTGTGGTGAACAAACTTGATTCTGTGTGTGTGTGTGTGTGTGTGTGCGCGCGCGCGCACACATATGTATATGTGCGTGTGTGTGAATTCTTTCAAAGAAAGCAAAGTCAGAGGGAAATCTCAAGCAGCCACATGAACAACTTGAAGTGACGAAGCCTGGTGCCAGGGCAGGGGCATGTTAGAGAAAAGACCCCCAAACTCCTGTTCAGCTCCACGCTCAGAAACGCCACACCTCATACAAGAACCTAAAAGTTAGATTTCACACCTCTAAAATTAGGATTTGTTCTCCCTGAGGTGTGGGGTGTTTTCTAGAACATAAAGACATCCTGCCAATTTCTTAAACATGAAATCATTATACTAGCTGGGTGCAGTGGTGCACACCTGTCTTCCCGGTATTTGGGAGGCTGAGACAGGAGGATTGTAGGTTCAAGGCCAGCCTCAGCAACTTAACAAGACCCTGTTTCAAAAATTTAAAAAAAAAAAAAAAGGTCTGGGGATATAGCCCAAAGATAGAATGCACCTGGGTTCAATCCCCAGTACATTTTTTAAAAAAGAACAGAAATCATTATACTCTCTGGAAGACATGCTTTTTTCCTCGAATCTTGGGAGGAAAACTCCTGTCTTTCCTTAGTTGAAGAGAAGCCCCCATAAAGCCACTTCCTCTTGAACCGGAAGCAGCTCTCCAGGTGCCCTGGTTGACATTCAGTGAGGCAGACCGCCCTAACATCAGCTTCCTACCCAGCACTAGTGCAAGGGGAGGCTTGTCTACACGGAACCCTGGTCTTCCTCTACTGTCAAGGAATTCCGATTTCATAACCACAAGAGGAGTAAGTCCTATCGCTCTGCTGTTTATCTCCTGCTGCAGAATCATCGGCACGCTGGATTCTGTGGATGGTGCATCTCGGGCCCGTATTGCCTTGCTCTGCATCAAGAGCAGGGTTTTAGTGCAGAGCACCTGAGGCTTTGGAGGAGCTGGTAAAGGCTTGAGGATTTCAGTTCCGGGAAATTGTACCACATGGGAGAGGGGACGTTTGCCTCACTTTCAAGTAGGAGATGAGAAAAACCAATAACTGGTAGCAGGCGTGCTGAATTAGCAAGAGAAGGTTGACTTGTAATCAAAGTTAAGCGAGAAATGGTTTTTTGAACTCTTAAACCCAGGAAATGAGCTTGCCAATCTGCTGTATCAGAGAGATAGCATCTTGGCACCCTGGGAAACAGTGTTCTGACAAACATATTATTGCACTCATTCTCATATCTATAAGAAAGTCTTTAAGATTATTAGAAATTCTTGACAAAGCATGGGTACCCGCCTGCAGAAATGTTAATGCCGCCATTATGATTTATTGAAGGTTTATACAATCCCATACCAGTCTTGTCTTTCCCCCCAGCATTGACTATTTGGGGACAATCATGTTTAATAAAATGTCTCATATATAAGAGCCCTGGCCACCTCTAGCAAGACTGTCTCATTGGTGTGCCTCTGAACGGTCCTCCGCTACCTCTTCCCAGCTCCTTCTGTTCCATTTAGTTTGTCCTTGCGGAAGATCCATTATCCCCATAATTAAACAACCCACTGTCCCGATTAAGTCATTCTCTGTTACTTCAATTACATCCCATTGTTCATTAAATCCTGATGTTTGCACTTCAGCAATCTTGTTTTTAATACTCCTAGCATTTGTGGAGAAAACAGTGAAGTTAATTAACAATTCTTGAGGTTTTTTTTTTCTTTTTCTTTCTACCATAGTACAAATCATTTCCATTATGACTTGCAATAATACTGAAACCATTACTAACTTCATAGTTAGTGTTCTGAGCTTCCTGATCAAAGAGTGAAACCATTTTTTATAATCATGTTAGGTAAGTCATTCCCTTGTTGATGGCAAGCCATGGAAAATGAAAAATTAACTTTAAATGAGTGCTCTAAATGGCTTTCCTCTTCATAGTCTTTCTTCTCGTGCCTATAATCTGGGAATTAGAAAATAATTTTGTTATCTACGTACAAAAGTATTTAATTTTCTCCTCTATGGCTCAAATGTGACTCTATTATTGCATTGTTAGAATCCTTACTTATATTTGTACCCTCCTGTGAGTGGAAAGATGGAGATAAAAAGCATTTTCTAGATTCATCTTTTTGGCATTTGTCAAAGTCAGTCTTCCACTGGAAGATACTGTGATCTACGGCAGGGCTTAGCAGACAACAGCCCATGGGCCAAATGTGGCCCCTGATTAATTTTATAAATAAAACTTTATTAGAACACAGCCATGCCATCCACTTCCTTATGATGGATGGCTGCTTTCCTGCTACAGTGGCAGAGTTGAGTAGTTACGTCAGAGGTCAGATGAGCCTCCAAGCTTTTAACAGTGAATATTGGGCCCTTTTCAGGAAGTTTGCAGGCCTTTAACCTCGGACTTGCTGTGATAGAAAAAAAGAACTAGAATCCTCCCTCCCACCAACCTGAAAGGACTCAGTCTCTTTACGTTCCTTCTGGGGACACAGCAGTACAAATGACTTGCCACTCTCCACAGACCCGAAAGTCATGGGGCTCTTTGTCCCCCCAAATCTCCCCACAGCAGTAAAAATATTGAAAGCAATTATTTTGATCTGAATCAAACAGCTCTGCTCCATTCATCCTAGGACAAATGTTAACAAATATAGAAAAAAAATGACAAGAGAAAGTTAGATTTGAGGAATTTCTCTCTAACTTCAAAATGGAAAGGGTCCCCTTACATTTGCCTCTGCCCGCTATTACGATGTCCAGGGGAGCAGGAATCCGTGATCCAGGCAGCTTTGGGGGCCCATCTTTGGTGGGGAAAGGGAAGGAGGTGGCCAAGGAGGGAGGCCGGGCAGTACGGCATTCAGGGGGCGACCGCCAGGCTGGTGACAGGCCAGCGTGGAAGAGCTTCACACTCTTCTGAGTTTGGTATGAGAACCAGACTCTTCTTTTGACTTTCATTTGGCCCTTGAATGAAATTAGAAATATATTTTATAGGTTTTATTTAATGAAAGCAATTATTGCTCAGAGACCTTTTATGACGAAGTTGCTGGTTTATAATAAATTTTTTAACAGTTACTTTCTGGGTGTCATAGGCAATCTGGCAAGGATGTGGCAACATCTCGGCCCTTATTAGCCAAGAATATGGTGGTAGAACTGGCTCATCCTCCTGGGGAAAGGCCTTTCCTCGGCCTCCTCAGTACTTGAAACTACCTATTGTGTGAGAGGACACAGGTGACCCAGGACAGTGGCTGTATGCCCACCTGCTGCAGGGATGGGACCAAGGAGGTGGTGTTTGGGTTCTGAGGGTCCTGGGTTTGAATCTGGGCTCGGTTACTTTGCTAACTGGCTGTATGGCCTTGGGCGAGTCATTACCCTTTCTTGACCTGTTTCCTTACCTGTAATCAGTGATAAACCTCTACCCTTGTACATCTGTTGTAAGATCAGAAAATAGTATATAAATAGCATAGGTAGCCACCTTACCTGGCACAGAGGACTGGCCGTTCTGTTTAACAGTTTTTCTGGTTGCTTGTAAGTTATACTAAGAAGAAAGTATGTATTCCTTCCCCATGCCTTCTGGTCAGTTATGTATTGATGATGGGTGATGTAAGGGAGTTGATTCCCCGACTCCATGGTCATGAAAAGCATTCCTTAAATGCCTGTGTGTTTGTGTTATTTAAAATGTTAAATATAACTCCTAAGCCGGGCGTGGTGGCGCACGCTTGTAATCCCAGCATTCGGGAGGCTGAGACCGGAGGATCCAGGTTCGCAGTCAGCCTCAGCTACCTAGCAAGGCACTCCGCAACTTAGTGAGACTCGGTTTCAAAATAAAGAATAAAAAATAGGGCTGGGGGTATAACTCAGAGGTAGAATGCCCCTGAGTTCAATCCCCAGTACTGCAAAAAAAAAAAAAAAAAAAATATATATATATATATATATATATATATATATATAAAACTCCTATATCTGAACATTTACGACCAACACCTGATAATATCCTGCTGGACAGGTATAGACAAGCAATGACAGTGATAACCCTGAGCAACTACCTCAAAGAGGCCGTTTGGGGGCATGCTGCAAAAGGACCAGGCCCTTCCAGTGTTCTGAGATGGCCTTGCCCTTCTAATAATGTTCCTTGGTGACAGGCCCGGTGCCCAGATCGCTGGGGTGCAGCCTAGCCGCACAGAACAGAGACAGGGCACCTGAGGCTCAAGCCATGGAGAAGCGGGTTTCTCTCTGCTGGGAAGCTCTGGGGTGGGTGCTGCTGGGTGGCAGGTGCCTCTGCTCTGGGGCATCCTCTCGGCCCCAGGTTCCTGGGTGCAGCCCTCAGGTTGCCCCATAGCCTAAGGTGCTAGCTTCCCAGCCTCCTTCCAGGTTCCACAGAAGGGCCCGAGCAGGGCTGTAGGAAGCAGACAGATGATCACCAGCTGTCATTTAAGGAAGTTTCCCGGGGCTCCCACATAGCACACCCATTAATGTCATTGGCCAAAGCTTGGTGATGTGGCCACAGCCAGCAGCAGAGGCTGGAAAGTGAACAAGGGCTCTGCAGTTGTGTCCGGGGGCATCATCTGGGCCCTGAGGGCTGTAGATCCAGTGGGGCCTGGGGAGTTCGGTGACAGGCCACAAGGGAGTTCAGCAGCCTCAGCCTCCTCTTCCAGGTCCTGTGTGTCCAGCCTGTCTCCTCCGTAGCACTGGCTGAGAGGCACAGGCAGAGCAGGCCTGCTTGCCCCGGGTGCTGAGCCCCTGGCTTGGCCTTTAGACTTCACAGATATGTCCTCTTCCCCCCACCCCCACCAGCTCTGTGATCTTGGACAAGTTTCTAAACCTCTCTGTGTCTCAGTTTCTCCATCTGTTAAATGAGGCTAATAATAGGACCCACTTCATTAGAGTTGTCAGGATTAGATGAAATTAGCAAATTCATTCCCAGTATGTGATAAGTGTTCAATAAGTACTGGCAATGATTATTAGAAACCTAGAGCTATATTCCCTTCTTGACCTTTTTTTTAAGCGTTTATTTTTTGCTCCTATAAATAGTACAGGGCTTCTCTCTCAGAAGGCAGGTGGTGGCATGGGGAAGGCAGGCATGGCCCACAAGTGCGTGCCCTCCCTTCCACCCACAGGCAGTGGGGTTCTTTTCCTGGTGGCCCGAGTTAAAGCTTGCAGCTTGCTAGTCTAATTAAGACTGGTAGCCAAGTGTCTGCATATCCAGAGGTCTCCCTCATACTGCAGCTCCAAATGCCCCCTCCTCCAGATAGCCTTGCCTGAGTTCTCTCCCTCTGAATATCCCCCTCCAAGCTAGAGGCACTGGCTCTTGGAAACCAAAGCCCTCCATCTGTCCCTACCATATTTGCGCTGGTCTTAGGGTTGATTGTGTTCATCTCATGGCTCTAGTCTGTGAGGACCTCTCAGGCAGGATGAGTGCCAGCATGTGCTTGGGGCCATTTGTAATTTCCTGTATACAATTGGTACAAAATAAATGGGTGTCCACGAATGCACTTATCTACCTTGGCATTGACAAAGTGAGTCCTGGTGGTTCGGTACATTCAGCTGTAAGTAAGAAAATAGGACTCACGGTGCCTATTGAATCTTAGAGCAAAGCCTGGAGGTAAGCCACTCCAAGGCTGGTCTGCACGCCCAGGCCTGTTAGAGCTCTGGGTGGTCCCCTGTGCCCCTCCTGGCCCTGGCCTCCTACTCACAAGAAGGCTGCCATAGCCCCAAGCACTACTCACCCCTTGTGTTAGGGTTGAAAAGCTTTCATGCATCCTTGGCCAGAGCTTGGTCACATGACCAGTCTCCCCTCCCACCCCCATGGAAAAGAAGGAAAAGGGAGTTACCATAACCTACAACCTAACCTAGCTGGGCCCCTGCTGTGGGTTCTTGGATTTTGTTAGCAGAGGAGGAGGGATGACTGTTGGTCATACAACCAACTTTATGTGTCACCTCAGCTCTGCTGAAAATCCTGCCAAGGAAGCAGGGAGATCCCGAGCAGTTTCCCTGAACCAAGAGGCCTGTTTCTGGGGAAAAGACCAGCGTATATTTTAGAGCACTTTAGCCTGTTACGGGTATTGAAAATCAATCGCTGTCCTATAGGTTTAGACCACACTTATTTTCATAAAGTAGTCTCACATTTTTAAAGGCGGAATCAGCTGGTTGTGGTGGTGCACACCTGTAATCCCAGTATTTGGGAGGCTGAAACAGGAGGATGGCCGGTTCAAAGCCAGCCTCAGCAACTTTGCGAGATCCTGTTTCAAAAAAAAAATAGGGCTGGGGTAGCTTAGAGGTTGGGTTTAATCCCAGTAATACACACACACACACACACACACACACACACAACCTACCTTTTGGAGTGTTTATTTAAGCATATGGAGCTAGAGTGCCTGGTTCTTTGCTGGGTGGTGACCTTGTACAATTTACATAACCTCTCTGCACGTCAGTCTCTCATCTGCAAAATGAGAATAATAACATATATACTAATACACACTCACATACCATCTAACACAGTGCTTGGCACTAAGCACTCCTTAGTTTGCTGTTACCACTGTCATTATTTAGTGATCCTGTCACTCTTTTGAGATGGGAACAATGAGAATTTTGAAGCTACAGAAATTGGAGGACTTGCCCACACTCTCTAGGCCGGGAGGAAGCAGAGACTGGGTGGTCTGGGGTAGGCCCCCAGGTCCTGCCTATTCCTGCTGGGAATTCTCTGTGAGTGCTTACTGAGGTGACAGAGGAACACTGATGGTTGGCTGTTGTTTCCCAGGTGCCTCCCACTGCACTGTGCATGATCTGAGCACAGGGACTGTGTTTTACAGTCTCTCCTATACTGCAGCTTCCAACACCAAGGTGGGCTCAGGGAGGATGCTGGTGTAGTGTTTTTATTTTATTTGTGTGGGGGGGGGATGTTGGAGATTGAATCCAGGGGTATTCTACCTCTGAACTATACCCCCAGCCCTTTTTTATTTTTATTTATTTATTTTATTTATTTGTTTATTTGTTTGTTTATTTATTTATTTTGCGGTACTGGGAATTGAACTCAGGGGTATTCTACCTCCGAGCTATACCCCCAGCCCTATTTCTTATTCTTTATTTTGAAACAGGGTCTCACTAAGTTGCAGAGTGCCTCACGAGGTAGCTAAGGCCGGCCGAAAGCCCGGATCCTCCAGTCTCAGCTTCCCAAATGCTGGGATTACAAGCGTGCACCACCATGCCTGGCTCCCTTTTTTATTTTTATTTTAAAACAGGTTCTTGCTGAGTTGCTGAAGCTGGCCTCGATCCTGCATGGGAGCCTCCTGTCTCAGCCTCCCAAGAACTAGGGTGACAGGTGTGTGGCACCGCCCCCAGCTGTGCAGTGGGCTTTGGTGGGGGGAAGTTGGAGAGAGATGGCCCTTCCACTGGGGGCTCTTCCCCTGGGGCAGGGTGGCGAAAGGCAGCCCCCTCAATCTCCGCCATGCAGAGGTGGCATAGCTAGCTGCTCCAGCCACAGAAGGAAGGCCCAGGGTGGGCTTTCCCAGCTGGAAGTGCAGGCGCTGAGAGGCAGGCAGACCTGGAGCCTCCTGCACTTCCGCTTTAGGAAACTGCTGTCTGAGCACTAGGTGTTAGCAGCATAAAAAAATGAACACAAATCAATTTGTGTCTGGCTTTACTCTCAGAATTCCCCGTGGACTCCGTAAAATGCCGCTTTACCTCTTTTCCACCCATCTAGCTGTGGAGGCAGTGGGAGATTTACATTATTTTACATCCAGTTAAGATTTTTTTTTTCCCTTTTGGGTATGTTTTTAAGAACATTTATTGCCTATAAAGAGGTGTTTTTGTTAAAGACAATAGTGCCCTTCAGGTAGTAACAGACTGTTATTTCACAAATACCTATAAAAGTATTACCCAAGCCGGGATCGCAGGGGCTCTGATTAAAAGATGCCTCCGTTCAGCTCTGTCTCCGAAGCCCCTGTGACAAAGCTTCCCTGCAGTCACCCCCACCACC
This sequence comes from Graphiurus murinus, assembly GCA_004027655.1. NCBI lineage: Eukaryota > Metazoa > Chordata > Mammalia > Rodentia > Gliridae > Graphiurus > Graphiurus murinus. Next base: position 4,570 of record PVLC010000528.1, on the reverse strand, counting down.
ATGAGGAGAGACTGCTGGTAGAGAAATGTGTGGCCCGGGCTGTAGACACAGCCACACCCCCAGCCCATGTGTGTTGGGGCCCCAGCTGGGGACTCTGCCCAGTGCCTTGTCTCAGACTGGGCTTCGGGAGGGCAGGAGGCTGCCTAGATGCAGCTGGGCCTGGAAGGAGCAAGGGCGATAGGAAGCCATGCTCCATGGTGCCAACTCTGCAGTTGGGTACATCAGTCTTTAACTCCTGGCTTTGCCACTTACCTGTGCCCCTGAGGCTGGTTACTTGGTCTCTCTGTGTCTCATTTCCCTCACTCTCAAATGGGGATGGTGATAATACCAGAACCTCCCTCGCCAGGATGCTGGGAGGATTTGGAGAAGTGTTGGGGCTGGGGTGCATCTCCATGATGGAGTACGTGCTTAGTTAGCATGTGTAAGGCCCTGGGTTTAGTCTTTAGCACCAAAAAAGAACAATGACAACAAAAAATATGTCTTGAAATATACTTTGGCAATTTCAGGCTCCAGAGGCCCCAGTAAATGTCCCTAGGCGAGGGAAAGGACCTGGGCACGAGGCTTCACCGTGTTGGCTCCTTCTAGACAGGCTGCCTGGTACTGTCCTTGCCGGTGCAGCTTCTCTCCTGGCTGGTTTTCGTTTGCTTTTTGTCTGTGAGCAGAGAAGAGCGACTCTGTGCTGAGGTGGAGGCGCCTGGGCCAGGCAGATGGAGATCACTGGTCAGACTCCATTGACTCTGTGTCTTATCATTCGGTCAGGACATAAACAGAATTGTAGGGGCAAAGTTCAAAGGCATCCGTCTTGGTTCTTTCTGGCTGATAAAGCAAAATACCATTAACTGGGTGGCTCATAAACCACGGGAGTGTATTTTTCACAGTTCTAGATGCCGGGAAGGCCACCACGGAGGCCATGTCACATTGAGTGTCTGGTGAGGGCCGCCTCTTCAGAGATGGCGCCTTCTCTCTTTATCTTTAGAAGACCTTGAGAGTTAGCTGTTCCTGACTCCCGAGGGTCCTATGATGAGATGAATGACCTTGTAGCACTGAGAGCTGTGCCTGGCAGAGGAGCGCTCAGGAGATGGGACTTTGGGACCACTGATGTGGCCGCAAGGCATGTGAGGTGCTGGGCGGTTCCCAGGGCATATCTCCTCTCTAATGCTGCTGAAGTCTCAATGCTGCCCCCCCATTCCTGGGTTGAATCCTAACCCCAAGGCGATGGTACTTCAGGTGACAGACGCCTTTGAGGAGGTGATCAGGTGACAAGGGCAGAGGCCTCTATAAGGAATTAGTGCTCTCATACAAGAGCTGCTGCACCCCAGCCCTATCCCGAGGTGTGGGAGAGCCAAGGAACTTGCTCCAGGGATATAGCTGCCAAAGAAGACCTGCCCCCTCGAACCACCCAGAGGCTCAGAGGCCTCACGTCTGCATCAGTGACCTATAAGTCGTATCTCCCAAGAGCACGTCAGCGGGTCTGCGCTACATGGTTAATTTGGTTTCTTTTCATTGGACCCTCAGGAGTCCATTAATGTTATTCCCACTTTGTGATGAAAAACTGAGATGCTGAGAGCTTACCCAGCTGGTTACTGGAGGGCTGAGAGGTTACCAAGCTTGTTAGTGGTGGGCCAGGGTTACAGTTGGGGATTAAAACAAGCCTGGTTCTGCTGCTGGCTGAACCCCCTCGCTTTGACAGACACTGAGCACACAGTCCAAGTCCTGCTGGTCAGTGTGGGCTCAGTCTCCATTTCCAAATGAAAGCACACTAATATACCTTCACAATAATAACTATATTGACTTAAGAGGTTATTACTACTATTATTAGCACCACAGATTCCTCTCCAGCAGCTTTTGAGTTATCTCATCTCCATGACGATGCTCAAAGGACAGGTACCGCTCTTATATGTATCTTAAAGTCAAGGTAATCCCAAGGATCCCCATTCTCCATATTATTTGTGGGTTTACTTCTTAGCATTCCCATTACTTGGTCATTTTACATTCCCTCACTAAGTCAGGCTCAAAAACATGAAATCAGTGTTCATGTCACACCAAACCCAAGTCCCTCTGACTCGGTGATCACCAGGTGCCTGAGAACTGGAACTGTGTTCCGCTATTTACCAAATACTCTCAGCTCCTCCCTGAATCAATTTCCCCCAAGGATTTGGAGTAGGTAAGACTTGGTTCTTTTAGATCTGTGTGTTTGTGCTTAGACATGGTAAACCCAAACTTGCTTTCAGATTTGAAATACTCCTTCATTCGATGTTTTCAGACATCCACAAAGGCCTTCCTTCCCCCATTAGACTGATTCTGAGGTTTTGCTGCATGGGGAGGATGTTAACTGACAAAACATTAAGTAATGGCACTGAGATGTAATTAATGCAAGAATAATAGTACAGGGTGGGGATCTCAGGATTTTAATGAGGGCTCAGAACCTTCTGACTGAAGGTGTCGGAAGTGGAAGGGGAGATGAATGTTACCATAATTAATGCTGCATATTAAGAAGTGACCTCTTCAGTGTGATCAATACGGGGACCTCGTAACCTTTCCTGTCACCTGGAAACTTCACTTCTGGGACTCTGTGGTTCTGTTAATAAAAAAGATAATCACCAGTCTGCCCTCATTTACTGTGGAACCCTTCCAGTTCTTTTTTTTTTTTTTTGAGGATGAGATTAGAAATCACCATTTTTAGAATATTTACATGTATATATATTTTCCTCTCAGATATATTTATTCAATGCTTGCTCTGTAATGAGAGCTTTAACTTTCTGTTTTCCTTTCCATTATCCCTGAAAAGAATGGATTATGGAGAAAAGATTAAAGTAGTATAATGCGATACGGTGTTTGCTAATGTGCTGTCAGAGGTATTAGTAGGACTCGCCAAGGTTTGTGTCTTTTATGAATGCCTCTCAGATTGCAATTATCTAATCGACGTGGAATCCTGTTTGTATTCTTGCAGGCGTTAAACGTCGTCTTTGAAAAGATTCCAGAAAACGAGAGCGCCGATGTCTGTCGGAATATTTCAGTCAATGTTCTTGACTGTGATACCATAGGCCAAGCCAAAGAAAAGATTTTCCAAGCATTCTTGAGCAAAAATGGCTCTCCGTATGGACTTCAGCTCAACGAAATCGGTCTTGGTAAGGCTACACGGAAGATACTTTGTCCTAATCCTTGATGAGCCCCCTGTCCGCTTCCCCTCCCTGCCCGGCAAAGCTTGGCAAAGCTTCTGTATCCTGGGCTGCCCCCGAGGGCGTGTCTAGGGGCCAAAGGACTGCTTTGCCCTCTCACCAGCATTGAGACTCTTCCGAGGAAGCATAATCCTTCCCAGATGCCGTTTTTAAAATATTATGTTTGTAAATCAGATTCATGAGATTGCCGACCCCGAGACCAAATGGAATCACCTTGCATCAAGAAGTACAAAGAGGTGTAAACCCCGTGCCCTCCGCGTGTGTTGCACTTCACGTTGGCATTTGATTTGTTTGTTGTGATACTGAGCGTGTCATTAGTGGGTGGCTCCGCCGCCGAGTGTTAACTCCAGCATGCTGGAAAGGTCATCTTCCTCCCTGCTAATCGCGTCCTGCATTAAGTATATTCTCTGTCCTCGCTCCACGTGAAGCAGCATCTGCTCTGAATTCATTTTCGGGCTCTATTGGTATACTGTAAAGGAGAGCATATGCGTGAGCAAGCTAACAGGGCTCCACTTCACTCAAATGTTCATCAACATTTTAAAGTTGAGCTCCTCGCAGGCCTCCCCAGAGACTGCTGTGGGATTTTATAGCAGATAATGGGACGGGAGAGAAGAGTAAAATCGTGGCAGTGACAGACAGCGTAACAAGGTTCATCTCCCCTTCCATGTAGAGTTGTAGGCCTCCACTAAGCAGGCAATTAAAATCCTCCCCCTCCAATCAGGCCTGCTAAAGGCCATTGAGAAAAGCCTGGAGGCAGGGTCTGGGAATGTGAGCGAGATCATGCAAATACCCAGGGACATTATGAACTGCTTCAAAGAAAGCAGGGCACTGGGGCGCTTTTCTCCACCTCTTTGCTATTTCCTTCTGTTGGATGGGCTGCCGGGCAACTGGAAGACAATTTAACTTACTTGGTTAGATACAGAGTCAGGGGGCAGCCCCAGTCAGGAAACCAGGACCTGACCCAGACCATCGACTTCCTCACCTTGAACATATGTCTTGTAAAGCTGTGGCTCTGACCACAGTTAACGGCACACCCAGCCCAGCAGCCACGGGAAAATAGCCCCGAAGCCCCAATCCTCTCCATGGATGAGTTGATAGTAGTGTCTTCATACTTTTCCTGGGTTTGTGTCTTCCTCCTGACATAGGAAGGCAGAGGCAGAACAAGCATGTGGCATTACATTGTCTGCTGATAAATGGGGACACAGCTTATCAGCCACATCCTACTTATCTGTGTGTCTGCTGATCTTCCACACTACCTCTGAGGCTGGTCTCAGGAAACTGAGGCAAAGCCTTAGAAAACCAGTGATAGACTGTTTTGAAATCGAACCCCGGAAGCAGCTGTTCTCAGACCTCTTTTTTTTTTTTTTTTTTTTTTTTTTTTTTTTTTTTTT
>PVLC010000527.1:154712-204892 GCA_004027655.1 Graphiurus murinus | reverse complement strand
TACAAGATCACATCAAAGTCAATCACTAAACTGACCTGGAGATAGGGGGAGGGTGGGTGGGAATTGGGGAAGGGTTAATGAGAAATATGTGCATGGATGTCTTTACCTGTACTAGCTTGTACCCAACAAAAATGTGTGATTAACCCTGTTGTACCCAAGAAATGTATAAAAATCCATGCTAAAAAATAAATTAAGTAATAAAAAAGAAAATAGAATATAAAACTCCTACAAGGCTTTAGTGCAGCTTGTATTGATTAAGTTCTATTACTTTATTAATGCTCCAATTGTCCTATTTTTATTCTATTACTTGTGCCTCCATTTGTATTTTCCTGTCATAGAAACCAGATCCATGAAATGAAGGTCATTCTATAACTACTTCCTTCATTTAGCACTAGCTTATTATCACCAGTCACAATCTTGAGAATAATTATTCCCACATTAAAAGCAAATTAACACAAGCCAAATGACAATGTCTTATATTGGGTTTAAGGTAGGTCACAAGTTCAAAAATAACTATGAATTAGCCGGGTGTGGTGGTGTGCACTTGTAATCCCAGCATTTGGAAGGCTGAGACTGGAGGATCTGGGTTTGTGGCCAGCTTCAGCTACCTAGTGAGACACTCCACAACTTAGTGAGACCCTGTTTCAAAATAAAGAAAAAAAATAGGGCTGGGGGTATAGCTCGGAGGTAGAATGCCCCTGAGTTCAATCCCCAGTACCAAACAAAACAAAACTATGAATTAAAATACATTCCCCTGAGGTTAGGGGGGGGGCAATCAAGGATGAAGATGTGGATTTTTGTCTGAAGTCCCATAGAGAAGAGAATGTTAAAATTGACCACTGTTTGGGAGTTTGGGAATGTGTATGCATGTGTTTAACAAGTATTGCAAAATGACGTAGGTTTTGTTATGAAGCCACGTTCTTTGATCTTTAATTCATTCTGAGCCTTATGTAAATTGTGCTGACTTTCTAGCCAAAGCCAGAACTGAACACAATTAATTACATGGGAGGGTTCGAGAGAAATGACCTGAGCGAAATCGGCACATGGCTCAAGTCTCTTTTAAAAAGATTTGTCCTCTGCACTTAGAATAAGAACCACATTTGGCTCCACTACAGAAAGAAAGTAGCTCTTTATGTCTTAATTCATAAAGTTGATCTCTATTTGAAGTCATTCCATGTACCATGAGAGAGAGAGAGAGAGAAAGAAAGAAAGAGGGAGGGCAAGCACAATTGCTGACCAATTCATAATCCTCCTGGGAACCTCTCCGGAAATCAAAGGATGGCTGCGGCTCCCTTAAGGAGTAGGGACTGAGAGGTTGGGAGATGGGGTTCTGTCAAGGGTCGCTACCAATCTGAACTGTTCCTCAGAAGCAGAAATGGCAATTCTGGCTCTGTGAAGGCTGCAGGATGTGGCCCAAGACATTTAAAGCCCCACCAGAAGGCCAGGGGTTGGAGCCTGACACAGGCTGTGTGTGTGAGGGGATGGGCTCCGAAGGCGTCTAGGTCACAGGTACCTGATGCATCTGAACAATTCGTCTCACTGGTGTCCCCCAAGCCTCTTAGGGGGAGGGATGTGACCTCAGGTTCTACAAGCATTAGCTCAGTATCACAGTGAAATGCCCCACGATGTTCATTTCTACTGCTTCAAAGGCCAGTAGAAATGAAAATAAAACTGTGCTGATTGAGTGGACTTAAAAAGGAATAGGAACTGTTCCCAATTGAAAATTTGAGGTATTAATCCTTAACATAGACAAAGCATATTTTTTTTAAGAAAAATCTGTTTTCCAACCTTTTTTGACAATGCTTTTGGCAAAATCCATGATCTCATTTCTAACTGAAACACCAAAGAAAAACTCTCTGTGAGACAGATGTTGAGGAACTTTAAGGTCTTAAGCATAAAACTGCTCTGAGATTTTAAAAAAATTCAGAGAAAAAAATGGATAGACACTTGATTTTATCTTATAATGAAATAAAGAATTCAGCATATTTTAAGGTTTAATATGGTTAATATTTCCTCAGTTTTCCATTTTATCATTTTATAGAGGCTTGTATCATTTCCACTTTAGTCTATGCTTACTAAATTAAATATATCTAAAACAGTGGTGTGAATCAGGCGTGGTGGTGCAGGCCTGTACTCCCAGTACTTGGGAGGCTGAGACAGGAGGATCACAGGTTTATGGCCAGCCTCCACAACATAGTGAAGCCCTCTGCAACTTAGCAAGACCCTGTTTTAAAGTAAAAAATAAAATAGGGCTGGGGGTATAGTTCAGAGGTAGAATGCCCCTGGGTTCAGTCCCCAGTACCACACATGCAAACCCAGCAGTGTCTAGTCAGTATTTTAAAGAATGAATTAGTACTAAGGGCAAAAGGTCATATCTTTCAAAACCAGCAGTCATTATTTACTCACCGAGTGTCTTTATAAAATAGCAATGCCCTCACTTCTCTGTGCATCTCCAAACATCTTCTCTTTAGTGTCTTCCTCTCTACTCACAGACTCACCACTCAATAAATGTTTGCTGGATTTAATTAAAACCTCCAGATTTCTTCAAAGTTCAAAAGTATCTGTTCCTTTAAGCTGTTTGACACTTAACCACAGCTGCATTTTCCTAAGGGAGTGACCTGAGAGATTAAGTCACTATCATGTAGGTCATTTCCAGGTAAGACCATGGCATCAGCACAATAGAGAAATGTCCACATAAGCAACTCCAGCTCTGCATGGGCTTTTTATGACTTTGACAGTTCATTTCTTCTTTCTAAGGCTGTTTCTCAACTTTTTTTTTTTTTTATACTTTACATTTCTCAACTTTAAGATGGGAATTTATAATAGTACATCTATAAGATCCTAACAAACTTTCAGACTGTATGATCTTAGCCCTTTAAGACTTAAACATTACAAAGAAACTAATTTAGAAGGACCTTGTATACAACTGAAGCAGTCCAAGCCAGGTGTGGTGGCGCACGCTTGTAATCCCAGCATTCAGGAGGCTGAGACTGGAGGATCCGGGTTCGTGGCCAGCCTCAGCTACCTAGTGAGGCACTCCGCAACTTAGTGAGACTCGGTTTCAAAATAAAGAATAAAAAATAAGGCTGGGGGTATAGCTCGGAGATAGAATGCCCCTGAGTTCAATCCCCAGTACCGCAAAAAAACCACAAAAAACAAAAAAAACAAATGAAGCAGTCCAAGTATAGTATTTATTTGAATGCATTATTATATATGTCTGTATGCATATACATGAAAATTTATATATATGTGTGTAAATATACATAAATTTACATATATATATACACACACACATGCATGCACATGTATGGTTTTCACATCCAATTTGAAAAATGTAGTTACCATTTCTTGGTAAACAGAAATAGGATTTAAAGGCCCTAGAGAGACAGACTAATATAATTTCAGGCAAATCTTCTAATAGAAATGGGGGGATACTTTTACCCTATAAATAGTCATCATTTAATTGGTTTATATTAGTTGCATTTATTCTTCAGACAGATATACCTATGGCTAAATGCTGTCCAGAAGTGGAAAAAATAGCTTTTTGGGTTTTGTTTGTCTCAAAACAGTTCCTATGGGGATAGGGTTGGATGTGCTTCTGCCAAAATGCTCTCTCTTAAAGAAACATGTGAGCAGCGTATGTGAGTAGCTCAGTGGCTGCTCTTCTGCTAATAAACCTTTCCCTTCTTTTCACCTTTTATATCCTTCAGCCTGATTTTGTAAATCTCCCAAAATTCACGTGAGCTATTTTATTTAACTAAAGACAGGATTATGCTGCACTCAAGATCTGGAATCCAGTGTTCCCACTGCCTTTCTCCAACATTTTTGCAGCATGTGACAATGATCACTCGCCCCCTCGCCCTCAAAGTGCCCATCCTGCCCTGACATCACCAGCACAACTATCCTCCTTCCCTACCTTAGATACTGTGCTTATTTTGCTCTCTAGTTCTTTTCTAACTCTCTAAATACAACTGTCCCACTGAGATCTAAACTTCACTAGGCTTCTCTTTACATTTGGAGTAACTGCTCTACCTGCCCTCCCTCCCTCATCTCTCTACCCCAGACCTCAGGCTTGAATTGCAGTTCTATCACCATGTCCATATAACATAAATGTGCCTCTTTACTTCAAACTTAACATGTCTAAAACAGAGTTCTTTCACTCTAGTCTCATTTCTATCCCTAATAATGCCTGATGTTTAAAAATCTCCATACTTTGGCCCCTAAACAGTTCTAACAATCTTATCTCCAAATACAGCTCTATCTCCACACTTTTTTTTTTATTCCGAAGTTAGTCTCATTGTTCCCAAAATATACCTTGGGTTTTCCTTTCTCCTGGCCTTTTTCATACACTGCCCTTTTTTAGAGTGCTCCCTCCACCACCACCAACTTATCTCTTCCCACTGAGATGGTCTTCATCCTTTTGTAACCATTCATTGCCTATCCCCTCCCTTCCTTCTTTCTTTCCTTTCTTCCTTTCTTTCCTCCCTCCCTCTCTTCTTCCCTCCTTCCCTTTCCTCCCTTCCTTCTCTCCTTTTTTTTTTTTTCATACTGGGAATTGAACCCAGAGGCATCTTACCTGCCAGCTACAACCATAACCACCTTTTAATTTTTTTTTTTAATTTGAACCCATCTCACTAAGTTGCTGAGTGCCTCACTAAATTGCTGAGACTAACCTTTGAACCTATGATCCTTCTGTCTTAGCCTTCAAGTACTGGTATGACAGGCATGCTCACCTTGCCTGTCTCTTCTTGACGCGCTTCCTAACAACACATAGCAGTTCTTTCTCACTTTTCCAAGCTGCCCCAAGCCTGGAGGCTGGGATGGCACCATCCGGGTGTTAGTGGCTGTATCGTCTCCCACCCACAAGCCAGGCCTCACAGAGCCAGACTGTGTTCTTTATACCCTCTTATTGTTACAGTACTTCGCACACAGATATCACTAAATACCTGTGAAAAGATTACCGGGCATTCTCTGTTGTGGAATATGGGAAAGGAAATGTATATTGTGATAGAAGGGAAAGTGTATATATATATATATATATGTATATATATACATATATATTTATAAAGTAGATATATAAATATATGTATAGATATAGACATATAACCATCAGACTGCTTATAATGACAGTGCTTAGATTTCTGGTTTTTAGTGTCCAAAATATGAAACTCCCACCTCCAAACGAGAGCACTGGTGATCCTGCGAATGCAGGTCTTAACTTGGCATCTTCCAGGCACTCCATCACATTCTAGACAGTGGCAGCCTGTACCAGTGCCCATTTTCCATTTTGTTTGGTTATCAGTCAAAAAAGCCAGGAGTTTATGTTTTGAGAAATGCCTTGGGGATATTTTCGGGACTTAGTAAAGACCTGAGTCGTCTCAAGGCAGCTAGCTCTCTTCTTGGATAGGCATTCTTCTCATCATTGTGCTGTTCCCCAGCCATTCTTTCAAAGCCTAGACTGTATCCTGAGATAACAAAGTCGTCCTCTGTGCAGAAAGAGGAAATGGTTGCCCTGTGTGTCCATTGTGTGGTAGATCATAAAGACCAGAGAGAGAGAGAGAGAGAGAGAGAGAGAGAGAGAGAGAGAGACAGACAGACAGACAGACAGACAGACAGACAGACTAACCAGGCTACACTGAATGCCTGTACTGGGTCTAGAAGCCGAAGCACTGGTGTCTGCCCTGAACGTCAGGCTGATGTCTGGGCTCACTTTTCAAGTTTTGTGGAAGTGCTGCCAGGAGTTGCTAATGGCTGCTGCTAAGTTAAAGAATGTGTAGGCAGAGGCCAGGCTTTTTCTGGAAGTAAAATGAGGCTGTTGGTTGATGCCATGGCAGTAAGCATTCATAAAAGCAAGTGATGATTCACGCAGAGGTGGAGAACTGAATGAGTTCTTCTTAAAATCAGTTTTCGGAAACTCCAAGTTGCAGGGACATCTGTTTCTGTTATCTGCCATCCTCCCCTTCATCTGGTGGCTGCATTCCTCCCTTCCTTTACTGACCCGCTTCTGCCCTGTTCCTTGTAGGTTCATTAGTGAGAATCCCCCAACCCTGGCTAACAGGGTGAGCATGCAGCTCAGGGCGAGCCAATCGCTGAAGCAAATCACCCAAGGATAAATGTATGACCCAGGTCAGCCAGGCCAATCAGGGCCCTTCTCTGGAATTTTTATATTCTAAAGATGGAAGAGAAACATGTCTCTCTGTCCTTTGACAACTAACTAAAAGGACAGAATCTCTAGAGTTGCTGCCCACCATGGAAGAGTCTTTAAAAAGGAAGCCAATCCATAAGAAGTCAAATTAAGAGAGAAAAGACAAAGGGAGAGACAGTTAAAATTGGGATACTATTTCAGTATCTAGATCCAGATAGCCCTCAGAACAAATTTAAATCTGGTCCATGTACAAAGTAGCTGGCATCTCCTCTCTCTTTTCTCTTTAAGTTGGTTGATGTGGTCTCCAACACCAATATCCTTGTTTTACAGAAATGGAAATGGAGACACTGGGAAATTGACTCGACAGAGATAACAGCTGGTCGGTGCCAAAGGCCTGACAGGAACATTTTGCTGGTAAGAATACTAAAAACTAATAGCACTGTTTGAAGTTGATGAATCAATAGAAGGATGAATGCATACACTATTCACAAAGTTGTGGAAAAAAACAAATGGTTAAACATGTTCATCTCTAGAAAACAGGGCTAGAATGAGGTGAAGGAGGAAGTCTTTTATTTTTTTATAATCTTCTGTCTGAATTCTTTTAACTCATTAACATAATAGTTAAAACAATTCTTAAAACATATAGTGGTAGTCCTAACATATATGAGGCCCTAGGTTTGATTCCCAGTAACACAAAAAATTAATAAATAGACTCCTAAAGTTTATATCTTAGAGAAAGTCACACCGGGAAAGAAAATACAGGCTGGGTATGGTGGGGCATGCCTGTAATTCTAGTACTTGAGAAGCTGAGACAAGAGGATTGCAGGTTCGGAGCCAGACCCATCAACTTACTGAGACTCTGTTTCAAAAATAAAAAGGGCTGGGGGTGTAGCTCAGAGGTAGAATGTCCCTGGGTTCAACTTCCAGTATTAAACTCACCCCCCACCCCACCCCACCTCACTCCCTCCCCCCAAAAAAGAGAAAAGAAAATATACTGCTTGTCTTAGACAGCAACTAAATATCTTGGATGCCTGAGAAGGGGATTTGTTTATCTATTCCCTATGCTTGAAACCACCAGAGGAGGCCTCCTCCAAAGAATTAATCAACCATAACTATTACTACTACTACTATTGGCACCACCACCATTGCTACTGGCACTACTGAAAATAGCTAACTATTATTAAGCACTTCCTATGTACGAACACTGCTTAAAGGGCTTTATCTATAAAACTCATCTAATCTTCTATAACCCCTATGAGAAAGGCCACTTTTATTACCTCCATTTTACAGATGCGGAAGCTGAGGCACAAAGATATATGAAGCACGTTGCCTAAGGTTACACAGCTAGAAAGTGGTGGAGTTGTGGTTCAAAGTGAGTTGGTCTGGCTCATGACCACTGTATTACAGTGTCTCTAATCACGGCTCCACAACATAACTAGTACCACCATGTGTCCTGTGACGTCAGCCACAGAGGACCTTTCTAATTTGGGTTCCTCCCAAGACTGTGGCTCTCACTCTGCCACTTCCCCTCCCTTCTGTTTCTGTGTTACTAGGATATAAATATTGCAACGGAGCTCAAAATAGCTATATATAGACACAGTCTGGCTACGTCCTGAAGACACTCCATATATGTAGCTTTAGATAGTTATGTCTCATATGCTAGACTTGAAAAACTTTTATTTATTGGAGAAACTATAAGAATATATGAAGAAATATGCAGAAGTTGGTTTTGAAACTAAGACATTAAAATTGCTTCCAGAATTTATTCTTTCAGTTTGGGCATCATCAGCTGGCATTCATTATATTCAGAAAAAAACTGGAATGCTTAGTCTCTGCTAACTAAACATCATGTATTTATAGCTGTATATACAAGTTCAAAAAATGTAGTAGAAGGATAGGAAGATGAGACTAATTGGTAAAGATTCTCAGTTCATGTGTTACAAGCAAAATGTGGATAGAAATTTATGAGCTATCAAGCTGGGCGTGGTGGCGCATGCTGTAATCCTAGTGCTTGGGAAGCTGAGATAGGAGGGTTTGCAGGTTCAAGGATATCCTCAGCCACTTGGTGAGACTCTCAGCAATCTAGCAAGACCCTGTTTCAAAGTAAAAACAAAATAGGATGGGGAAGTAGCTCACAGGTAGAGTGCCCCGGGTTCAAACCCCAATACCAAAAAAAAAAAAAAAAAAAATTATGAGAAATCAAAAGGCATGTTACATGATAACAATAAATGCTCCCACAGAATTTCAAGGTACCCAAGATTCTACACACTTATAAATTCTGTTCTTCACCTCCTCTCTGAACAAGATGTTTGCTACAGAAAAAGTAAAGGAATGGAAACAATAATGCCAAAGCAAATGGAAATTAACTTGTAAAAATGGCATTGCTTTTGAAATCAGACAGTCCTCTTTAGCACCTTTTGCCAGTGAGCTACTTAGTGCTTTCCCTGGCAGAAGTGACTGTGCCACTGATTAATTATGCAGCTGGACTAAATCACTGGTGGCCATGAGCCTCTTCATTATCTGTGAAATAGAAATTTGGCTCATTTTTAGATAGTTTCCTTTAAATTCTTTTAAAAGCCCTTCCATGCTATAAGAAACCACTGTCTAGTCTTCAAGATTGTACATCTGAATATGACCGATACAACTCATCTGTTATGTCATTCAATCTCCTGAGATAGTGTATCACTAAATTATGTTGGAATTCAAGAATGAGCATCATCAATTTATAAAGATGCTTTTTCAAATTCCTATTAACATAGGCCTAACAGTTAAGAATTAAGTAACATTTCTGAATAAATAGTGCACTGCCAATAACATTTTCTACATATTTTGATCTCACAGGGATAAATAAATGAAAGGAATGCACAGTTGGCTCTGGATACTCAAGAGTCATTTATTTTCCCTTAAAGGTCAACCATTGCTAGTTTAAATGTTAGTAGCCAAGATACACAGGCCAAGGCTTCCATGACAGGAATACAGGCCTTTGCCTGATCACCAGGCTCCCATTCCAACCTCTCAACCGAAGAAGGAAGACGTTCTTGAGAAAACTCAGATACGCACTTTGGCAAGCTCAAGAGATGTAGCTTAGCAGCATGAATTAAAAGACTTGTGACCCTGGAAAAGAACTGTAAATTTTAAATGGCTTTCACCCTTCTTAGCTTTTGACCAGCTAACCTTGACATTCCTTAGAGGCCAGAGGAGGAGATGCAGTCAGGACAGATCTGGCTAACCTTTCCCTCAGCGGGCAGATCCAACCTTTAGCAGTAAATGAAGTCTATCCAGATGTGTCTTGGAAAGAACTAGAACAAATGATGTTCCCTTGCTGAGAAATGGCTAAAGCTACTACAATAAATCTTAGATAAAACAGACCAATTATTTAATATAATTACTCTTAGTGAAAAAAAATGAAAGAAATTTATCATACACACATGAAGTTTCCAACATGGTTATATATGACTGTGTATAGTCAATAGTCATTTATTTGGCATGCTATCAAGTGGAGTTTTCCAAAGTATGGTATTTTATGACCATTTCCAATACAATCAAGTGTTGCAAAATCTTGAGATGCCTTTTGAAAGAAAACGTTATAGTACATATACATGTACTGATCTTATTTTGCATACACATTGTGCAGTTTATTGAATCTGCATTTCATGATGATACTATGATCCTTTTTTTGTGGTACCAGAGATTGAACCCAGGGGCATTCGAATTCCAAGCTAAACCCCCAGCCTGCCAAATACAGGGATTACAAGCATGTGCCACCACGTCCAGTTTACTATAATCCTATATACCATAAGAGTATATACTACGTCGCTTATGGAATGTGACTTATTTTTAAAATTTAAAACAAATAATGGAAAAAGCCAATTTAGTGAGTTTAATATTGGTGTGATAATATATACAGGAGTCATGGAATGTATAGGCAGAAAGAATGGGTCATCTTAACTAGCAGAGTGGTAGGTTCAGCAAGGTACTGCAAAGTCCAGAGTTTGGGTGAGCAGTTGGTTCCCTTTACTCAGTCTTTCAAGTGAGAACACCAAGGCAAAACCTTCTTTCACATTCTCTCACTAAAACTTCTTCTTCTTAATCTATATTCATTCATTCATTCATTCATTCCTTCATTCATTCATTCCTCCTGCACTAGGGATGGAACCCAGAGGTACTCTAATAGTGAGCTACATCTTAACCCTTTTTATTTTGAGACAGGGTCTCACTATATTAGCCAGGCTGGCCTCAAACTTGCAATCCTCCTGCCTCAGCCTCCCTAGTTACTGATATTACAGGTGTGAGCCACCATACCCGACTTTTAACATCATTTCTAATAAGAATACAGATAAACATTCCAAAGAACAAAGGAAAAATATGTTCTAAATCAGTCAGGTTACAACAAGGGGGACTTCTTCCCTGGAGAGTGAGGATGAGTACTTGCTTAAAAGTGATGTATAGCTGACTGTCCAACAGTTTTATACCCCAGTAACACAGCCTCAGTGTGTGTGTGTGCACATGTGCATATATATGACTAGATATGGTGGTGTCAGCATAATATTTATTTTCAAGTTTATATATAAAATTGTTGTCTAAGGACTATAGTGCTATGTAAAAGTGATAGAGTGCATATAATTGTACCTTTATTCCTAACCTGGCCTTTTACATATCATATCTTGTTGGTGGCTACTAGTAAAGAAAAACTTATCTGTAACCTCAGAAGCACAAGAAATTCATTTCAAGGAGCCAAGATTAATACGTACTTTTGTGGTTAATACTTTCTGAATAAGACAGGATTCATGTACCAGATATAAGTATAGAAATGTAAAAGTTATGAATTTACTCATCATTTTTTCTTGCTGTGGATAGCTGTAGCTCTCTAAAGGATCCACAGAATTTATTAAAAAATGTCAAAATACACTAGAAGACATGAAAGTTGTTTAAGATATATGCCAATGATCAAATGGACTAAACTAAACATTTTTTCATTATGCCTTTTGGGTGAATCATGCTATCAATTTTTTTTTTTTTTGGTGGTGGGGATCCAATTCAGGGCTTTGTGCATGTTAGGCAAGAGCTCAAGAGCTCTACCTCTGAGCTATGCCCCACCCCCATGCTATCATCTTTTAAAACCATTACTATGTAGTATCAGCAAGCGATCAGCATGCCAATTGGGCAGTCCATCCTTCATTGCGTTTCTCTGTGGAGGGGCTTCCCGGAGGAAAGTGCTTTTTGTCTATGTCCCTCCTGTCTGGGGAGCATGGGTGGTGGATAGACCTGTGCATGCGTAGCTCAGCCTCTTTCTCCTCTCTCACTGTGGATCTGCTGAACTTGTTTTCTCCTGTTCTTTGGAGAGAAGGCTCTGCCTTTTGGAGCTGTACCATGTTGCCTGTGAATGGGTGAGTATGCTTATTTAACTCAAGGGTGAACTTCATTTGGTCCAGCAATATATGCCTTTTCTCCTGAGTTCTCTCCAGTACATGTCTGATGTTTGGATCTCTCTGACACTTCAGTTTATCTCTTAAATGGTCCCAAGCATGCGTAGGGAGAAGGGAAAGCTCTACACACACACATACACACACACACACACACACACACACACACACACACACCCCACACACACACACACACACACACACACACACACACACACACACACAGAATCTTAGACATATAGGCTCGCTTGGTAATGAATTTGTGAATCTTCAAACCAATTTCCATTGTTTGCTTAGCATTTATTTGAAGAGACTAGCCCAGCTCTGGTAAAGGCTGAGAAGGTGAGAGTGGCCTCAAATATACTCAATGCAATAAAGTAAGAGTATTACACAGACCCAATCCTTGGGAGGCAATTTGAGGGCCATTATATATCTTACAGTGCAAATACATACATGATAAAATATACAAAAAAAAAAAAAAAAAAAAAGAAAGAAAGAAATCTCATCAAACCCTACTGACATCTCAACATGTGCCTTTTGTGGTAGGGTCACAGTCCTTTCATAAGTAGGGAATTGAGGAAGAGTTCTTCCACGTTACATATAGGTTTTCCCTAAGCAGATGCAGTAAATGCAAATTTATCCATATCTTTTTAGTCCAATGAAGTTTTAGCATACCCTTCCCTTCCTGAAGATAGAAAACTTGTATTTATAACCACTTTTAACTCAGCTGAGCTAACACTAGGTTCAGATTTACTCTGACAAATGATTCATAACATTTTGCTTTTTGCCTTATAACAAAATACTGCCATCAAGCTTTGATTATGCAAACAGTTGAAGGCAAGGCACTAGGTAAGAGCGTGCAATCGACAGCAAAATCTTTGCGGCCAACAGAATTTAACTTTTTTGCCTTAGTCAATTTAAACACAGTGATTGTTCCTAAAAATCAGTATGAAAGTCATGATAAAGTTCTTTCTTTTAAAAATTGAGCTCATAACTACAACTAATAACTGCAGATATTTCTATGCAATACTTCTTTTTATCTCCTTTGAAATTAAATTCTACTTAAAGTGCTAATATATGCATGGTTATATATATATATATATATATATATATATATATATGTATATGTATATGTATATAAATTGGAATCAAACTCTACTGGAGTTCCAAAATATGCTCATCTACTCACACACTCACTGTTACTATTTTCTGAATTCCTTCCCATGCTCCCTGAAACATAATAAGCATAGAAATATATACTACAGGGTAGTCCTGTTACTCTTTTTCTTTCTTTCTTTCTTTTTTTTTTTTTTGTGGGTACTGGGGATTGAACCCAGGAGAATTCTACCTCTGAGCTACAGCTCCAGCCCTATTTTTATTTCTTATTTTCAAACATGGTCTTGTTAAATTGCTGAGGGTCATGTTAAGTTGCTGAGACTGGCCTGTAACCTGCAGTCCCCTATGTCAGCCTCCCAAGTACTGGGCTTACAAGCATGCACCACTGTGTCCGGCTTGTCCTTTTTATACACAGATTTCCTTTAAACTCAGACTTCCATATTTATTTGATTATTCAGTGTCATCCCACACTCATGACAGCATTCACTGGCCATGCACGGAACTGAGACCAAATTCTTTGGAATTAGTTTTGAAATTTTACTTAAGCAAATATGGAGATGGAATAGATAAAAAGTTTGTTCGTCACAGTTTAAAAAAAACACAAAAAACTTTCCTAAACTATCAGTCTCATGTGCATTATTTAGGCCACACTTCATATTTTAGCTATGTTGGTTATTGTATCCTGGGGAGAGATGTTGTCATTTGGGGTCTGGTACCAAAACATTATTTGAAGTACATAGAAACCAGCTCTCTCATCTTCTTCCATTTCTTTTGAGATTGTGGTTTTAAATAATAAAAAATATTTTAAAGAAAAATGAGAATCTCTTTGGTGACTTTGATAGAGGAAGTATTTGCCTCAGGCTGAAAATAATTTTTCATACTACGTAGCACAATTCACTTCCCAAATGACTCATTTAATACATGACTGAGCAAGAAGAGTACTCTCACTTCTTCCTAACTTCACAGCATTGACTACTGAAATCACTGCATTTATGTATCTCTTTTTGTACTTTCCACTTGAGTGCCCAGCCTTTTACCCCTCGCCCTGCCCCAGCCCAGGGGGGCCAGTGCCTAGAGAAGGGGGCTTCTTTTGTGGTTCAGGATCTAGAGTGGGGCCTGGCAGAGCAGGCAATCAACAGATGGTTCTCCACTGGATGCACTCCATGTCTGTCTCCAGGATTGGCTCCTATTATGTGGTTTGCAAAATACAGAGATGACCATTCCGAATATTTAACATTGTTTTTTGCTACTTTGGAGTATCAAGGTTTGTGTACACCCGATTTCATACCTCTAGACCTGCACTGTTCAAATATGACAGGCACTGGCCACATGTGGCTACTGAACACTTGAACTGTGGTTAGTCCAAATTGGGATGTGCTGTAAGTACAAAATACACACCACATCATTCATTCATTTATTTATTTTGGGAGTATTGGTGATTGAATCCAGG
Organism: Graphiurus murinus; assembly: GCA_004027655.1. NCBI lineage: Eukaryota > Metazoa > Chordata > Mammalia > Rodentia > Gliridae > Graphiurus > Graphiurus murinus. The sequence continues at coordinate 190,758 of PVLC010000527.1, read as the reverse complement.
GACATTCTACCTTTGAGCTACATATCCAGCCCTATTTGTAATTTTTAATTTTGAAACAGGATCTCACTAAGTTGAGGAGGGGCTTGCTAAGTTGCTGAGGCTGGCCATGAACCTGTGATTCTCTTGTCTCAGCCTCTCAAGTACTGGGATTATGAGCCTGGCTCATACCAAATATTAAACATTTAGTTAAAAGAGAGAATGTAAAATGATCTTACTATTTTTTATGTTACATACATGTCCATTCATAATATTTTGAATATACTTAGGGTTAAATAAAATATTAAAATTAATTTCACTTGTTTCTTTTTCCTTTTTAATGGTATCATTAGAGCATTAAAACCACATATGTGGCCTGCATTTGTGGCCCACATTATTATTTCTAGTAGATGATGCTCCTAACTGCTTGGTTATAAAAGTTCCCTCACTGCTTCTCACAAGGGTACTGTCTCTTTGTTCTACTGGATATTTACTAGGCACCCTACCTAACAGGAATTATACTGTGGAGCCGTAGTCTTTGGGAGACTAATATTATGGGATAGTGGTGATGATAGATTTGTAGATGATAGTGACAAAAGCTCCCCTCCCCCAGTTTCTTACTCATTTTCTCCTTAATTTGCTAACTTCTCAGCATTCTAAGATTGTGTTCCTCAAACAGTTCTACTCTTTGAAGACACTGACATGGCTGGTCTGATTAGGCCCCTTTGGTTGCTCATCATTCTGGCTGTGAGCATTCCATCTCCCCATTTCCACAGGGAGCCTTATGCTGTTCAGGTCACACCACCAGCTGTGGTATCATAGAAAAGCCAGTCCTGCCAACTGCAGTGAACATGGGTATCAATGAATTGTGGGAAGAAGGGATGACCCAGGACTCAGAGTAAAGGGAAGAGAACATCAGGCTTTGGAGTGGAGATGAATCTGAATTTTCTCTCACGTGAAATACAGTGTAAGCCTTGGATCATGTAACATGTAAGAGAGCAAAAGCAAAAATACTGGAACATGTCAATAAAGGGGGATGGCCAATTACAAAGCTAAGATTTGATGTTTAAATAAAGCTACACACACGCACACACACACACACACACACACACACACACACACACACACAATAAAACTACAGATTTTCTCCAGTTTATAAAAATGTTTAAAATCAATGCAGAAGTACAAAAGCAATAGCCTATTGTCTTAAGATGCACAGACTACTTTTAGATTTAGAGTAAATTTAGGGGGATGTGAGTGAATCTAGATTGGATTGTGCCAGGCAATGACCAGAACATGGCTCTAAAACACATTATCTTACTTCTAAAAAACTACAGTCACTTGCTATTGCTTCCTTGTTAAAGTCCACTTCGAAAGTTAATATAGTCATCCCAATCAAGGCACGGTCATTAAGTATCTACCTTTTGACCCAGAAACCACTATTTCAGAGAAAAATTCCTTGGTTAAAGAGAGATTGCAACAAATGCTTTATTTATATTCAAAGTACAAGGTAAAATTTTCATAGAAGTATTATTTATGCTTGATAAAACTTTATAAAAACAAGGTACCTGGAAAAACAACTTATACTACACTGAATATAGAATTTTTAAAAACTGCCTCCTGATGTTACTTAGTTTGGCTAAATATAGTTAGTAGCCCACATGCTTTGCAGCACATTTCCCCCTGGAATTCAGCTAATATAAATAAAACAAACGAAGGGAACCTGGCCCCCCTCCATGGCCATTACATCATTCTTCCATATTAGGAAAAATTCTTCAATCCTGCAGTTTTGCTCTAAACAATAAGTTTAATTCTCAACTGAATAACTCTAGCCTTTCTCACCAGAAGGGCACTGTATGTGGGTAGAAATGTGTGTAACGATGCTACATGCAACAACGGTAATAATATGGAAGGCCTTAAGAAGGAACATTTAGCTTCTCAAAGAAAGTACATTTATGAAAGCACATTTAGCGTTCTCCAAGTTTTTGCTTTCTGTATATTTTTTGATATATGCATGCGTTATGGTGAATAGAGAGAGGAGAAAGCAGAAGTTCTTAGTTCCTTCCTTCCTTCCTTCCTTCCTTCCTTCCTTCCTTCCTTCCTTCCTTCCTTCCTTCCATATTGAGGAGTTGAACCCAGAGCCATCCTACCTCTAAGCTACACCCCCAGACCTGTTTTATTTCTCAGCCTCTCAAGAACTGGGGTTACAGGCGTGTGCCACCACACCCAGCTGATTCCACTGTTCTTGAAGATGTGGAGGGTGAGGAATGGCTATCAGACAAGAGTTGTGGAAAGAAGGAAGACTGATCTGGAAAGTAAGAGGGAATGGTTCTAATGGTTCCAGGTTTACATTTTCAGATCTATTACTAATCTCTTCTAACATTTACTTTTCCAAAGGAAAGAAAAACAAATCTACCCGAATCTCTTGAAATCATTAAATTGGGTGGTGGATGTTCCTACTGTTTCCCATGAAGGGCCCCCACACTGGGAAATTGGGAAAGCAATTCCATTTAAGGACTCAATGAACTTCCCAGTTCCAATGGACACTTCCATCATGTATGTGTGTGTGTGTGTGTGGGGGGTATTCATGTACTTCTTACTGTCTTAGGAATTAAAGGTAATGGTACACTTCTTAGATGTGTAGGCTCTGGAGTTAAATAACCTGTGTTTAAATTTCAGACTCTATTATTTCCTCAATTACTTAACCTTTCTGAACCTGTTTCCTTATCCTGAAAATGGGGGTCAGAAGAGCACCTACCACCTAAGGCTGTCAAGATGAAATAATTACATATAAAGTGTGTAAAAGAGTGTTTGAGCAAGTTTTCAATCAGTGTTAGTGATTAATGTATAATTTATTGTCCAAATGTGGACCCTTTCATCTGGGACAAATGGTGCACTAGATTGGATTCTGGGACCACAAGCAGATCAACTGTCCTGGGAAAATTGGAACATGTAGTCATCTCATTAATATCATATAATGGCAAGTTTGTGTAATGGTGATAAACTGACTTACAAAACTAACAAAATGTATGCGTCATTGGATGCTATAGTGTACAAGAGATCAGATGGAATAAGAAAGCCTTAGTTAAAAAACAATCAGAGGGAGAAGAGGAACATTAATAACAAGGTAATCATGAGTACCCGTTATTTCCTGTAGACAAATCTCTGCTCAGCACAAACGGATAGAGTAGCTGGGTGCTTCCCTCCTGTCCTGGGGAGCTGTCCCCTGGTTCTCTGTCAGTGTAGAAACATCTATTAAAAATGAGCTTTAGTGGAAAACATTCAGCTGGCACACTCTTTTCCTCTCCATCGTCTTTTTAAATAGCACTCTCGTGTAAGTTCTTTACTATATATAGTAGAGAACAGGGAGCTGCAGCTTGACCTGCACAGAGGCCGGCAGGTCTGGGCCTTTTCCTATCACTTTGTGCCCAAAGGCAGCTGGGCCTGATGGACGGCAGGAGCGGCCAGGGCCAGAAACCCAGGGACTCCGACATGAGGCTGCTGCCTCTCCTTGGCTCGGCAGCCTCTGTCAGTGATAAAATTGCCACAAGGCCCATTTCTGACCTAACTCCCTGGGGGTGCCTGTGGCACTTCAGGGAACACCTGGGAAACTTTTGTTTTTTTTTTTTTTCTTAGTCATTAATGTGTATTTCTCCCCGGATGTCCACCCAAGCTACATGCAAGAGCTAGAATTCATTTCAGTCTAAGGATCCTAGACCGTCCTACCATCTCCAAGCAGCCTGCCCAAGCAAGAAAAATGTTTGCTTGTTTGTTTTTCACACCGGGCCCACCTCTGTGTTACTCACCAGTGTATCATCTAGACCTTAGCACACAGTTCAAGAAGATATGCAGGGATGAATTCTCCAGGAAGCAAACATTTGTGGAACACTTCACCAAGTGATATGGGATGCAAAACCCTTCTTTACCTGGGTTTTCTCATCTATGTAATGGGATAACAATAAAACCTACACAACAGGGCTGTTAGGCAGATTGAATGGAACAGTGGGGGGGCACCAGGGCTGCTCTGGGAGCTGTGGGAATCCTCTCTGCCTCCCCAGTCACTGCGCCATCCCCAATCCTGTTCCACAAGTCAGAACCCCAGAAGTCACCCCTGCCCAAGCCATAACCGCCTCATCTAAACCACAGTCTCCTGGCCTTTCCCTCTCCTACACACATCCTCCTCCGTGCAGCTTGGAGAGTTTCGAAACCCACATCTAATCTTGTGACTCTTTGACTTCTCTGCCCACAATAGCTTCCGCTTGCTTCGGGGAGACATTCCGAATCCTTTAACCTGGCCCGCCAGGCCTCTTTAGGGCTGCAGCTATTCGCTGCTGGCTATTCTCAGAGTTTCAGCTCTACCCTTAAATATACGATGCCAACCGAGTCAGCGACCAGCTCTGCCTTCCGTCTATCCTTGAGATGTCAGTTGGAACCTTGTGTCCAGGGGAGCGGTCGCTTCCCGGCCTCCCAGCTGCAGGAGCTCCTTCAGTCTCCTGCCCTCCGGGATCCCACACACTCCCCATATCTTGCATCTGGTCTTTGATAATTCCATGTGTCCTGGTCCTTGAGGACCTTTTCTAGCTTTAGTAGAATGAGCACTAGGATCCAGTATAATAATCGAAAGAGAAGTGGTCACTGGCTGGTCTAGGGCACACTTGGACCCGGTGTGAGCTTCCTGCAGTGTGGCCTCTGGATTTTACTGTGGTCACTTTTTTTTTTTTTAATATAGTTTAGGGGCATTCTACCTCTGAGCTATACCACTAGTCCTTTTGCTTGTTTGTTTGGCTTCTATTTTGAAACAGGGTCTCACTACATTGCTGAGGTCCTTGCTAAATTGCAGAAGCAGGCCTTGAACCTGGGATCCTCCTGTCTTAGCCTCCCAGGTCCTGGAATTACAGGGATAGACCACCATGCCCAGCTCACTGTGATCATTTGTAAACATAACCCATACTAGACTTTTCAGGCCAAAATTTTTATTTGAAAAAATCCAAATATCTACATGAGAAAAGCTAGTAGATCTGCTGGCTGAAAAAAAAAAAAAAAAGGTTCTCACATGTCTCACATGCAGTGCTCTTAGCTATTGCTGTGCTGCCTCTTACCTTCCTAGCAGTAGTCAGCTGGCTGTGACTTCTCTCCCTCTGCAGAGCAAGGTGGTCTCTTTGATTTCCCCCCAAATGCCTAAAGCTATTGAAACTGATTTTATGAATCCTACAAAGTAAACCTGACATTTTTTGCAAAATTTTAAAACAATGTGCCAAAATTATTTTTTGCAAAATATAATGGTGAATGACAATATTACCTAAAACAGCTGAGGCAGAAGAAAACATAATGCCAACCCAAAGTCGTACTGTTTCTGGATATCAGTCAGTCTGACCTAAATATTCCAAATCTAGCAGGTGTAGGTTTCCTGATATCTACACCTAGAAACTAGCAGGAGAGGGAATTAGGATAAAGTATAGCCACTTAATTCTTCTAATGGCCCACGAAGCAGAGTAAATCATATTATGGTTCGATACAGTTACCTCTTATAAAATAACCAAAAAGTTCAGCCTAAAGAGCAACCACAAACTTAACTTTGGGAATGCCTTCTTCCTTCTTGTCCATCCCCTTCAACAGATTTAACAATGTTTGAGCTTTTACTGCATGCAGGGAACCCGGCTCAGTGCTGGGATTCTTGTTAGAGATCAACAGCTCTGTGTCTGATGTAGCACACCACGGGTCTGCGGGTCAGAGGTGAGATCTGTGTCCAGCCCCTCCGTTTCTCCAGCCTTTCTAGGCAGCTGCTCCACGCCTCTCACTCGAGGCCCCCCTGCTCTCAGCAAAGCTATACTCTGCTGTAGGCCTCAGAGGACCTCATTCATTAGAACCCTCTCCTTCTCCACCCCCAGCAACGAGCCATTGTCTCCATTTTCCAGGCAAACTTAGCACACTCCCAAGAAATCTGAAGGGTGGTGGGCTGGCTCAACATTTGGTTATTTTGCTAGACATGGCTATTAGTTAAGAGTTTGCATTAATGCTAGCCATATGCTTATTATACTCTATTTTTTACTTCTAACATTAGTGGTTTTTGAGAAATGGCTTATTAAAGTGTTGTGTAAGTCTTTCAATAGAAACAAGTTTGGAATAAATGAACAAAAAGTGTGCAATACTCTGTGTAACTGGCCTATCACCAAATAGTTTTACCCTGCATCCATCATCTTTCTTTCTTTCCATCTATCTATCTATCTATCTATCTATCTATCTATCTATCTATCTATCTATCTATCTATCTATTTTGTGGTACTAGAGATTGAGCCCAGGAGCATTTTACCTCTGTGTTATACCTTGGGCCCTATTTTATCTTTTAAATAAGACCTAGGGTCTTGTTAGGTTGTTGAGGGTCTCACTAAGTTGTTGAGGCTGATCTTGAACCTGTGATCCTCCTATCTCAGCCTCCCAAGTACTAGGATTACAGGTGGGCACCACCATGCCTGGCTTCTTCCTTTTCTTTAATATATTTAGGTCACTTCTAATTTATGGGGACATGGAGGAGAGAGATATTCTGGAGATGGAGAAAATAAAAGTCAGACCATGAGTCTACGTTCTCCTAAAGTAGAGAACAAATGTTGGTGCAGCAAGCAGGTTGGAGACACACAGGGAGGGCAGAGAAGAAGCAGCTGAGCAGGGACAAGGAGAGAGACTGCAGGAAATAGTGCATGTGCTGCTGGCTGGACACACAGCCGCCCAACTGGCCTCCTCTGCCTCTCATTCATCCAGCACAATGTTCTTGCCACTGGGCATGCCAGGCACTGAGGATACTCTTGCTAAGCAGAAATAAGAAGTGTCTATTTCCTACAACACTTGGCTCCTTCTGACCTGAACTAGGAGAGTGTATTTAAAATGACAGAATTAGCTGGACGTGGTGGCACACACCTGTAATTTCAGTACTTTGGAGGCTGAGACAGGAAAATCGCAGGTCTGAGAACAGCATCGGCAATGTGTAGCAAGACTCTGAGCAACCTAGCGAGATCTTGTTTCAAAACAAAAAAAATTAAAAAGGGCTGAGGGGTGGGGGTGGTGTAGCTCAGAGGTAGCATGCCCCTGGGTTCAATCCCCAGCACCACAGAATTAGGAATTATATCATTAGAAATTTAAGTGGCAAAGGAGGTTCACTTTCTCCATAGTTGCCTGGATTTTTCCAGGCTTTTCAAATAGGTTTGGAATGTGAAGAACTGTCATCTTCTAGAAGACTTTTATAAGGGATTTTAGTAGGCCCAGACATACCATATTAAACACAAGCCATTTTATAGTCCGGGAAATATTTTCCTCTTATCTTTTAAATATGGGGTGGGAGTGGGAGTTATGGGGAAACATCCGTGCCCCCCAAGGCCGGGCTGCAGAGGCAACCTCGAGCTCAGGGAGGCAGAGGCTGCGGGCCTCTCCAGCTTGCGTCATGACCAGGGTTGGCAGGCCACTGACGTTTCAGGAACCAGGCCGATTAAGATTCCTGGCTCTATGGTCAGACAAAACTTTGCCTGATAGTAATCAGATTTTTAGTTTCTTAGTATTCTTCAAGTATGAGGGAGGATTAAGGGAGTTTATTGCTTTTGTGTGTGTGTGTGTGTGGTGGTGGTGGTGGTGGGGATACTGGGGATTGAACCCAGAGGTATTCTACCTCTCTTACCTCTCTGAGCTATACCCCCAGACTTTTTTTTTTTTTTTTCGAAACAGGGTCTCACTAGCTTGCTGAGGCTGACATCAAACCTGTGATCCTCCTGTCTCCTCAGCCTCCCAAGTACTGGGATCACAGGCATGTGCCACCATGCCGGGTAAGTTTATTGCTTTTTAAAATTAAATGAATTGAACAACTGGTTAGAAGTTTACTCATTGTATTTTATGACACTGATTTTTAGCAAATTCCCTAGTAAGCAAGCATAATGAAGCAGAACAGGTTCACTTTACTAATGGGAGTGGCACCAGGGTGAGAAGAGGGAAGAGAAAGAAACTGGGAGATTGTTTTGCAGTCACAACCTCACCGTAAGAGCCACGTGTGGTTTGACTCCGTACTGCCAGATAACCTCTCCAGCTTTACTGTTCTCATTTTCTTCTTTTTAAATATGGAATGGTTCCTGAATTTACATGTCACCCTTGTGCTTCAGTAGCACATATATTCTTCCTTAACAATGAGGATGCCAGGCACAGTGGCACACACCTGTAACTTGGGAGGCTGAGACAGGAGGATCACAAGTCCGAGGCCAGCCTTGGCAACTTAGTGAGACCCTGTTTCAAAATAAAAAATAAAAGGGGCTGAGGCTATAGCTCAGAGGTAGCCCTGGGTTCAATTCCAAGTACCCTCCCCCCAACAAAAAAAAAAAAAAAAAAAAAGAAAAGAAAAAGAAAAAGAAAAAGTTTAAATGAAGTTATGGATGTAAAAGTATAATGTTCAATTAAGCTGTCAAGAAATTGAAGTCTCCCTTCACTTTTCCTCAATATGGGTAAAATATGAATATTAAGTTTGGTTTGTACAGAAATCCTTCTCAAATAATCAGAGTCCACAGAGAATTCAATTCAGACTTTTAAAGGCCGACATTAAGTTCTTCCCAGGTCCGTTGGTGAATACATACTAGAGAAAATTGGGACCTGTCCAAATATACATACTCTTTCTTCCTTTCTCCTTTTCCTTTCACAACTAAGCCAGCAGACCAGAGCATTATGGAGATCACCTTAGAAGTGTATCCTTCGGAGCCAGTTTCTTCTGCTGGAGTTTAGACAATGGAGAAAATCTGATCTGGCTTCTTTAAAAAGCAAACAACGCCCCCACCCCCCTAGCCCTTCTCGGCTTCTGAAAAGCAGCTGCTTGCACAATGGGCATGCGGAGGTCTGGAACCCATTACAACCCAGTTCTCCCGGCAGCTTATCTCTTCCTCAGATGCTATCGCTTGCCAAGGAAAGTTAAAGACAAAAGTCAACTGTTGCACCCGGTTGGAATGTGAACATGTTCAAGAATGTCGCAATAAAAAAGACACTCCTGGTAAAGACTGGATCAGTATATTCTGCCCAAAGGAAAAGAATTCTCATAACCTGCAGGAAGAGTGCAGAAGAACCTCCTCCCATCTTTAGTGTAATTAGTAACTTTTTTGTGTTGCTTTAGGGATAGTTCATTTATGTCTGTAGTGAACAGAGAAGTTAATCATATTTCCAAACAGTGTAGAGAATGAATGTCTAAAAATTACTGCTTTCTTTCTGAAATAAGAACTCCAAGTAGCACTGGACACTGATAAAATTTAAAAATGAAATTTAAAAACAGAAGAATGAAATACATTCATCAAGCCAAATCTTCATATTACTTTGCAATAGATTGTGATCCAGATCATTATTTGGTATGAAATATATTTTGCTAGTCTCAGTCTTTTAACTATTTAAGGCACAGGACAAAAGTACTTTCCAGATTTAAGCTCTAAATTCTACCAATATTTAGACTCAGAATTCAAATTAGCATAGTTCTAAGTTCAACAAGTATCTCCTGACTTTTGATATTTTCATATACTAAGTGTACTTACTGTGTGTGTGTGTGTGTGTGTGTGTGTGTGTGTGTGTGTGTGTATGGTGTGGTATTAGGGATTGAACCCCGGGGGTTTCTATCTCCAAGCTATAACCTGGACCCCTTTTTATTATTTATTTATTTAATTTTATTTTTTGTTTTGAAAGGGTCTTGCTATATTGCTGAGAGTCTAAGTTTCTGAGACTGACCTTGAACCTGTTATTCTCCTGTTTCAGCCTCTCAGTACTAGGATTATAGGCATGCGCCACCATGCCTGGTTTTACTTTTTTTTTTTCCCAAAATTATTTTATCACTAGTGGTGCAACAAGTCTTTATTTTTTTTTTTTGGTGGGGGAGGGGGGAAAAGGAAAGAGAGAGAGAGAGAGAGATCTTTCAAGTACATCTATGTTTAAATTGTCTGGCACACTTGCTGGGCTAAAAGGCAGTGATTAATTCTCCTCTTCAGTAGCCCCGGGTTTCTAGTCACTGACCACAAAGGTTAGTGTGCTGAATCTCCAAACGACACACATTCACAGCTCTCATGATTAGTCTCTGGAACCCTGACAGGTGACCAGCTCACATCTGCACATCAAGCAGCGGGGACCCTGGAGGTATTTCCTCTTTTCTCTGGGTTGACTTTCACTCTGCTGCAGGGTGGGAGGGGGATGTGGGGACGCTCAGTCCCTCGGTCTCTACCGGAGAAGCCACTCTCCAGTCACTTAGCTACTTTGGCCTCAGTTTTCTTGCAAGTGGACTGAGTAGATTAGGTGAAATGCTAGCTCTAAATTTCTGAGTATCTCTGATATAGGGAAATGAAAGATAATCCTGAATAACACTGACAGAGAAATAGATCAGGGTGCCAGAGTTAGTTCTATTGTTAACTAGCTGTCTCTTAATATTCCCAGGACTTAGTTTCCTCTTGATTTTTTTCCCCAAAAGGAATACATATTCAATGTAGGAAATTCAAGTATAAAAAAGCAAAAATCATAGGATAAAACATAAAATGAAAATTCTTCCCCATAGCCACCAATCCTTATATAATCCCATTCCCCAGGAAAAACTGCAATTTTTCCAGAAACTTTCAATGCAAATATGAACACACATGACACGCATATGTTTACCCATTTGAGATTTGTTTGTTCATAAAAATCACATCAAGCATATAGATTTTTTCCTCAGTGATCTTTTGCCATATGTGTCAACAGCATATCATGGATGTCCTTCCATGTCAGTGCACAGTGACCTAGTTCATGCCCTTTAATGGCCTCACAATATTCCATGGTACAGAAAGATCAGTCTTTATTCATGGTAGATATGTTGTCTCCAAGTGCTCATTAGTACAAATCGTGTATCAATGACAATCCTTGTATAACCTGGAGTGTTGTTTTGAGTTTTCTGTGGGAGAAATTTCTAGAAATGAAATTGTAGGGTCAAATGGTATGTGAATTTTAATTTTTAATGGGTAGAGCCAAATTGCCCTAAAAAAGATTGTATGATCTTATCTTTATCTGAAATAGGAGGAAAGAAAGAGCTGGAAATGGCGGCCCATGCCTATAATCCTAGGGCTTGGAAGGCTGAGATAGGAGGATTGCAGGTTCAATGCCAGTGCACCAGAACTTAGTGAGACCTGTTTCAAAGTAAAAAATAAAATAGGCTGAGAATGTGGCCTAGGTTCAATCCCTAGTGCCACAAAAAAGAGGTGGGGGAGATGGAAGGAGGGAGGGAGGGAGGAAGGAAGGAAGCAAGGAAGAAAGGAAGGAAGGAAAGGAGAGAAGGAACATTTCTCTGGGTGCACTGGTGTAAAACTGTGGTATCAGGCTGAGGCAGGAGGACCACTTAAACCCAGGTGTTTGAGGCCAGCCTAGGAAAATAGTGAGATCCCATCTCAAATAAAACAAAAATCAAAGAAGGTTTAAAAATCAAAATGGAAGTTGGGGGCAGTTCTGAGTTCTAGTCCTTTTCAACTAGTTCACTAATTTCAAGCTTTCTCTTCATTAGCAAGTTTTTTTTTTTTTTTTTTTTTTTTTGCCGTACTAGGGATTGAACTCGGGCATTCTACCTCCAAGCTATACCCCCAGCCCTATCTTTTATTCTTTTATTTTTGAAACAGGGTCTCACTAAATTGCAGAGTGCCTCACTACGTAGCTGAGGCTGCCTGCGAACCTGGATCCTCTGGTCTCAGCCTCCCCAATGCTGGGATTACAAGCGGTGTGCCACCACACCCGGCTCTGTTAGCAAGTATTAAAACTGTTTTGCTTTGGTTTTAACATGGTCAGCTTAACATTTCCTTCTGGATCAGGTTGCTAAACATAAAGGAAAGTACTGCTTATGTCTAGTAGGGGGTAAGAAATAGATGCCAGGCCTTGACTGGAGGCCGCTGGCTACACCTCCCCAGGGTGGTGATGCTAGTACGCTGGCGTGAGGCCCCACCCACACAGGGCTCTGCCCTTCCTGATGAGGGCCTGGTCACGTCTTCCTCTTTCAGGTGAACGCTGAGCACAGAACACACTGAATGAATAAGCCGAGTCAAGGAAGGACATTGGTTTTGTTTGCTAGCTTTTGAAAGCACTGGAAAGACTTTCAAGTATGTCATACTCAAACAATAACTTTTTAGTATTTGGAATTAATCCTTACTTATTAGGAAGTTGGCAGGGAAGCTATGTTGTGGGATGTTATTGTCCAATTTCCTGTTGCACAACTTTTTTTTTCACCTCATATATCTAATAAATCTTAGATAAAATCAGAATGGCATGGGTTCAAAAAAACTATAGAAATCCCAGGGTCTAGCGCACTAAGGGCAGAGAGATTTGAGCTTTTTTGTTTGTTTGTTTTGGTTACTGGGGATTGAACCCAGGGGCAGTCTACCTCTGAGCTATACCTCCAGTCCTTTTTTTAAAATTTTATTTCATTTTGAAACAGGGTCTCACTAAGTTGTTGAGACTGGTTTTGAACCTGTGATCCTCCTGGCTTAGCCTCCCAAGTACTGGGGTTACAAGCCTTCGCCATGCCCAACTAGCAGACTGGGGCTTGAGAAGTGTGGGCAGGCTCTGTGCTGTCTGATGATGCAGAAATCAAGACATTCTCTAACTTCTCGTGGCTTTTTTACTTAAACATGTGTGTGAGTGTGTGTATTTAATAGGGGGTAAACGCAATTTTACAGGATCATAAGGAGAATACAGAATGCATATAACATACCTCAAACACTAATGGCATCATTAAATATTTATTGAACGAATTTGGACAAGTGGAGGAAGATAGTCAAATACAGCCTTAGTTTCTGGGCATAATCAGTCATGATTTTTAATTATTGAAGGTGAGCTTATTGTGATCTAAGAAATGAGCCCCCCCCCCAAAAAAATAAAGCAAAACACATACTACCTGTCAAGGCTCTTTGATTTGCACTACCTCCCTCACGGGGGCTAATTCACGGTAGATTGCATACTACAAAAGCACCATTTTTCACAGGCAAAGGATGCACGCCCCCATTTCCCTTCTCTAGTCTGTTAAAACACAGTCATCACCCACTCCTTCCCGTTCACAAACCCCTGGGTAGATGCGCACGGAGCTGTAACTACTCTGGAGGCAATCTGAGAGGTGCCGGTGCCTTGGCAAGGTGTGGTGGGCTTGGCAGGGAAGTCCAATTTCCGTAACATTGTTTCCAGTCCAGGAAATGTCTCAGGTGGCTTGGTATGGGTGAGCTGATGCCAGTTTTTCGGGCATGGGCTTGCTTGCTACCCTTGGATGACATCATTTGACTGAATTCTTTACTCTGCTGGCCCCACAGAAGCCTCTGTATGCAATTAAGTCTCCATTTTCCCCCTCAAATCATCTCATGTGATCCCAGCACGTCCATCTCCAAAAAGCCTAATATGGAAGGCTTCGACTTCATGTGATGAACCTCCCTGCTTATTAAAATAGCAAAAGCCTTTACTAAGGTACACAAGAAAAACAAAAAACAAAAACCAAAACCACCATAGAAGGGGAGGACTTCTCATTATAGCATCATTACCTGGAATAATGGGGCCAGAGCTACGCCTGCAGCATAGAACTCTTTGAGTTCATAAATACCACATTGAATGTGTTTATCCTGAGGTTTAGGGACCATCTGAGATCAATGAAAATCATACATAAAATTTAAATGCTCTCTTTATGTAAACTTTTCTCTAATTGGAGCAAAACAGAAAAGATCAACTCTTGACCAGGTGGAGCCTGTAATTTTTGCTAGTTAATTTTTTTCCCCCCTGTAACCCTAGCCCAGAGGTTGCACTGATTAGTTAATCATTCCCGTTTCCCAAATTATATTCTCTCCAAAGGGTATTTACCTCCCGAAATATAAAGTGGCATAAAAATGCCAAAAAGTTTGCAGTTTAGTCTTTCAATGATATTTTTGTGGCCAACTAATGGTCCACTGATTGTATTTAGAATTCCTTTCTGGCGAAACCATGGTAAGCATGTTTAGAAGCGTCATGGGTTGGGTGACAGGGCACACCAGCCTGGCCTATGTACATTGTTATATACACAACTACACATTTTCTGAAGCGCCTCTGTCATCATCCCCTTGGGCACTTGGGGTTTTTGAGAAGCATTCATTTCTAATACAGTTTTACTGATTATGCATGAGCTTATAATACTCTGAGAAGGTGGCAGTTATTGAAGTCTGAGATTCCTATCTTTACTTCTCCAAGATTAGGGAATCATACCCCACAAAGTCAATGTTAGGGTCAGGTATGGCATGTCCCCTGAAGATCTCAGGGTTGATATAGTTAAGTCATGAGGGTTGCAAACTCATCAGTAGATAAATCCAAAGGATGCATCTGGGTGGGAAACCTAGGCAGGAGGGGTGTGGCTGGAAAAGGTGGGCGCCTGGGGGCGTGGCCGTGGGGGTTGGTTGGGCTTGTGTCTTCGAACCCCTTTGCTTGCTGGCTTTCTGGCTCCCCGCCTCCGTGACGTGCGAGCTGAGTCTTGCTCTCCCACTCTCTGCTTCCCGCTGCCATGTCACGAGCTCCAGACCCTGGCCTCACACGGACTGAACCGGAATCCCCAAGAAATTATGAGCAAATAAGCTTCTTCTAAGCTGTGTGGCTAGTCGTTTTAGATTATAGTAATGACAATATTGACTAAGACGGTCATTAACTTCCTAAGTGTTTGAACTAAGTACTCCAGAATTGATGGATCTGTCTTTGAAATCCCTCCTCAGCTATTAACGCTAGGAAGGGTCAAGGTCTGGGGATGTAGCTCAGTGGTAAAGGACTTGCCTAGCATGCACAAAGCTTTGGGTTTAATCCCCAGGACCAGAAAAGAAAAAGAGAACGTGCCAAGCATGGTGGTGCACACTTGTAATCCCAGTACTTGGGAGGCTGAGACAAGAGGATTGCAGGTTTGAGACCAGCCTCAGCAACTTAGCAAGACTCTCAGCACCTAGTGAGATCCTGTTTCAAAACAAAAACTAAAAGAAAGGACTGGGAGTATAGCTCAGAGGTAGAATGCTCCTAGGTTTGATCCCCTGTATCACCAAAAAAAAAAAAAAAAAAAAAAAAAATGCTGAGAAGAACCTAGTGCTCCCCTCTTCCAGTCTCTTTGCTCCTGGGTGCCCAAGGAAAAGAAAACACCAGGTGTATACTGACCCTGCCAGAAGCTGACCCAAAGATTCCATTGGATCCTGAGTTTCATAATGCTTTTGCCTTTAATCAGGCTGCTTAGAGCTGGCATGCCATCAGGATTTTCCTAATTTCTAATTTTAGTTGAATGTTTGTCACCAAGGACAGTGAAATTATTTTTCCTTTTTAAATTTTTATCTACATTGCAGAAGGGATATTGCATCTGAAACTACACATAAAGCACAGTGAATAAAAGGGAGAGCAGATCACCTTAAAATCAGAAGAAAACCCCCAAACCATGGTAGAGAGAAATCACACCCAAGATTCAAAGCTGAGCCAACTCTTCAATTAGACATTGTTTCAAGACACTCTGTCGGTCCTTATCACATTTTTTGCTAATTCTTTAAATGACTGAATATTAACAATGTAGCTGTATTACCTTATGAATGCTATATAATTACTTTTTATTTAAGCACACAGTAAACCAATATTTGTTGTCCTACACAGAATAGGAAAGCATTCACCATCAGTGTAATTTATAAATGAATCCTAATTATAGGTTTAAGAGGAACACTACAGTAAAATGAAGACTAGAGACACAGTCACAATGAAGAAGCCTTTAAGAGTCCAAAGTGATTCTCCTTGTCATTCATTTTCAGATCTGTATTTGGCTTAATAAGTAGACAAAATCAAAACAACAGAGCTAGAAAATTAGAATCCGGAAAAACTGGGCTCCAAGCGGGGTGCAGAGACCACACTGAACTTACCTGGGAGCCACAGACACTGACACACAGAAGGACAACGTGGCCAGAGAGTGCCTGGAACCCAGTGACTGTCACTCAAGGGCTGAGTGTCCACTCAGCACCACGGTGGCATTTTCTCCTTGCTGCTAGACCAGGCAGGTGGCCAAACTGCAGAAGGTGCACCTGTGTGCTGCCCTCTGTGACCCGACAGGACTCTTCCCATGGAATTACCTTTTTCAGGATTTTAAACCTTTAGAATGTTTTACCCTTAAAAACCTTCCTGGACTTATAATTAGTGCTTTCGATTTGACTGTGCCAGACTTGCCATCTGTGCTTAAGCTTTCGGAAAATTCTGCAGTTGCCCTGGGTGCACATTTTCAAGGGATAACATCACCCTGCGTCTCAGAGGATGCTTGGTGCACTGAAAAGAAAAACACAGTTGGACTCGGGAGATCCAATTCCTACAACCACTGTACCCTGGGAAAGTCACTTCTGTGCACTTGACCTTTTTAAAGTCTGTATGGTGGAGGTAAGGACATCTATCCTGCTCCACTCCCCTATTGGCAAGTGGCAAATGTCCTGGTGCTTTTAAATGAATGAGAACTTGGCCCTCACAAGTAGCACTGGATTTTGTACATCACAACCTTGATATGCTTATGTTGGGTGGAAATTTGGGCTTTTAAAAATCTTTTAATATAGCCGGATGTGGTGGTGTATACCTGTAATACCAGTACTTGGGAGGCTGAGACAGAAGGATGGCAGGTTTGAAGCCAGCCTCAGAAACACAGCAAGACTCTCAGTAACCTAGTGAGACACAGTTCCAAGACAAAAAATAAAAAGGGGTGGAGGAGTAGCTTGGAGGTAGAATACCCCTGAGTTCAATCCTCAGCACCACAAATAAACAAACTTTTAACATAAAATAATAATTCCAAACAACTTTTTTGAGCGAGTTGTCAAGATTATGTCATTTATTTCTACTCTGAGGCAAAGAAAGTGACCTGAGTTACGGTCTGGCAGCTTCACACATCTGGTAATTTTGCTGAGCATCTACTGCACACTGTTGCATAGTTCTGGAAGGGCAGAAGATGAACTGATACTAAACAGTATAATAATCTATGTTGTTGGTAACGCCTGCCGGTTGTATATAAAGAAGGAACAAGGAATGCAAGGGCTTGGACAGCTGCTGTCTTATTCCCTCAATTTCTCTGCCCTTTAAAAATATTTGCAGCCGGACATGGTGGCACATACCTGTAATCCTAGTGCCTGGGAGACTGAGACAGGAGGGTCACAGGTTTGAGGCCAGCCTCAGTAATTTAGCAAGGCCCTCAGAGATTTAGTGAGACCTTGTTTCAAAATTTAAAAATAAAATAGGGCTGGGTTGCAGTACCCCCCCCCAAAAAAAAGATTTGCAAATTTATTTTATGTACCACTATCTCTTGCAAATAAAAGCTCCCCCTTGGAAAAGCAAGGTCAACTCCTTATCTACTACCCCTGAATATCTTGTAGTCATTTGCCTGGACAGATTTATAGTTGCTGGTGTGGACAGGATGTACCCAAATATCCCGTTACATAACTAAATGGTATGATGTACAAGAAGTATGTGGAGTGCATGTGGATTGATTTTGCCTCTTAATAGAAACCAAAAATAGATCTTTTGAAAAGTCCACACGTCACCTTCCATGCAAGCACATTCATTTTCATTTTTCGTTAGGAAGACAAGTAGAAAATGAGGCTTTACCAAGAAAAACCACAAATTTTTTTCCAACTCCAGTTTTGAATCAATCCATTTGTGGTTTTACTGGGATATGCTTTAACTTCAATATTGTGTCGCGGGGCGGATTTTGCAAACTATTGCACAGCTTAGTCAAATAACTAAGGTTGACATTACTCAACATTCAAACACACAGTCCAATTTTCTCACTTTCTGTCCTCTTTGGGAGGTAATGCCATCTCCTTCTAAGGCTTTCATTATCTGGGATGATAACTGTCGCTGTCCCCCCACTCAGATCTCAGCCTGAAGTGCCCAATTATCTCCTGGACATCTGCACTTGGGATGCTCAGGCTCCAACTTGCCTTTCCTCAGAGCTGCTGCTTCCCCTTAGCTCTGCAAAAGGCAGCCCCATCTGCACACCGTCTGGCAGAGACTCTGGAGTAACTTTTGACACCTGTGCCTCCCCTACCCTCTCAGACCCCCAGCACCAAGGGCAGCCAGTTGCAGCCAACAATCCCTGGAATCCATCTGCTTTCATTCCTTCACCTCTAATTTAGTTGAGCTCACCCCATATCTACTTCCTGCACTATTCTAGCTCCAATTGGTTTCTCAGTTTTCCAGCTGACTACTTATACTGTTCCCCAACAGTGTAGAACCACCAAGGAGTGATTAGATAGAGGAGGAGCCAGCTCTGCGGGCCTTGATGAAGTTATGTAAGACCTGGCAGGAACAAGGCTCAATTTAGGTTGCTACTGCCAAATACAAAAGAGCACACAACCAGACATGGTGGAGTGTGCCTGTAATCCCAATTTGGGAGGCTGAGACAAGAGGATCACAGATTGGAGGCCAGCCTCAGCAACTTGGTGAGACGCTGTTTCAAAATAAAGAAAACATAAAAAGGGCTAGGGATATAGCTTGGAGGGAGAATACCACTGGAAAGAAAGAAAGAAAGAAAGAAAGAAAGAAAGAAAGAAAGAAAGAAAGAAAGAAAGAAAGAAAGAAAGAAAACACAATTAACTCTCATAATTTAAAACTCTTATGTAGAGATGGGATTAACTCAATGAAATGATTAGCACTTGGGACACAAGTGCTATTTTAGGAACTATAAGCGTCAGAGCATTTCAGAGTGGAGACAAAACAATGTGACAATCGGGACAGAACTTTTAAATGAAATTTGTGGACAAGCATGCAGGAGGCTTGCCACAGTAGTCACTTAACAAATACTAACCAGACACACGTAAGCATGGGGCTCTGCTCTAAGTAAGGAACAGAGCAAAGAATCACAAGTTAGTCCCTCCCCTCGAGTCCAGGAGATTAAAGAATTCTGAGCTCCAATATTTTTTATTTTTTTTTTCGGTACTGGGGATTGAACTCAGGGTCTTTCTACCTCCGAGCTACACCCCCAGCCCTATTTTTTTATTGTTTATTTTGAAACTGGGTCTCCACTAAGTTGCAGAGTGCCTCACTAGGTAGCTGAGGCTGGCCACGAACCCGGATCCTCAGGTCAGCCTCCCAAATGCTGGGATTACAAGCGTGCACCACCACGCTCGGCTTGAGCTCCAATATATTGAGGGGTATTAAGAGTGAGAATTGGTTGCTGGCCAGATGCCAAGTGTCCATTTCACCAGGTCAAGCCAGGCCCTCTCACTCCCAGGTGACTGGCGCTCCTCCTCTTTCTCCTGGATGGACACGGCCCACCTTTCACTGAGAAGACAGAAGCAAGTGGAAGCGGCTGATTCCACACACCCAGCACCTCTGCACCCTTTGCCAAAGCCGCGCCCTCGGCTCCTGCGCCGGATCCAGCTCTCTCCTTGGTGACCTCCTGCTACTGTCCCCATCTTCCGTGACCGCTGGAGAGACAAGTCAGCCCTTCATGAGTTGTTCTTGGATACCTCCCAGTCACTTGCTGGAAGATTTACAGCGACTGATGAGGATGGCACGTACTCAAACACGGTTACAGAATCAAGTGGTTCACTGTGAGAAACAGTCGTGTTAATCCTCCTGGACTCACGGCGTTGACTGGGCCTCTCTTCTGTCCCCGAACTGCATCCCCAACCTGGCGGCCCTTATTCTCTCTCCTCCCTAGCTTCATTTTTCCCTACAGGACATACCTCCATTGGAAGCACTTGATGTTTAGTTTACTGAGTTTGTGGTTCATTTCCTACCACTGGTACACAAACTCTACAAGGGTCAGGGTTTTGTATGTGTGTCCATTTAATTCGTTGTTTTATTCCCCACAGTCTAGTACAGTGCCTGGGGCACAGGACTTGCTCAACAATATTTGTTGAATTAATGAGGTCCCAGCCCTGCCATTTCTGACCTGTGTGACTCTGAGAAAATTACTTACTCTGTCCAAATCTTGCTTTCACCATTTTTTAGATGGAGGTGCTGTACTTACTACAAGGGAAAGATTGTGGTCAAGGATCATTGGAAACAAGAATGAGATATTTTAGCACAATTTCTGGTACGAAGTAAATGTTCAACAAATGGTACCTAGTCTGTGATTATTAGAATATTATACTATAGGAGGACATGGTGTGTGCACCTATCATTCTAGTACTTGGGAGGCTGAGACAGCAGGATTGCAGGTTCGAGGACAGCCTCAGCAACATAGCAATACTCTTAACAACCTGGAAAGACCGTGTTTCCTAAATAAATAAATAAATAAATAAATAAATAAATAAATAAATAAATAGAGCTGGGGGTGTAGCTTGGAGGTAGAATGCCCTTGAGTTCAATTCCTAGTACCACAATTAATAATAATAATAATAATAATAATAATAATAATAATATATACATCAGCATCCAAGTGTTTCTTAACTCTGTTCAATCCCAAATCAGTGTTGGTTTGGGAATTGAGCAGATTGGCAACAAAAATAAATAAATAAATAAAATGCCTGTGTATTAGCTTTCCTTCTACTGTTAAAGACTCCAGCTAAACTCTAACCCTGACCTTAAGAATACTGAACATATTCTAAGTAGTGTTACATATAGTGAACATCCAGCTAAGTAGTGTTAATGGCTAGGCCTACATTCTATAGGGAAAATTATGTTTAAAGGATATAATGACAGCAAACAGGCAGCTCACATGGAGAAGCCATCCAAACTGGGTCCCACAGATGACTGACAACAGGACCCCACTTCGTCCCTGTTACCTGTGCCCGCTCCTTCATCTCTTTCCCTCAGATGCTACAAATCCAGCTACTGCCAGCACCCCCTCCCCCAGCTCTGCAGACCCAGGGTGGGGTCTCTGTTAGCGTAAGGGCGGTAGAAAGGAAACTATCCCTGCTATACCTTTATTTTCCCTCATGGTTAAAATGGAAAAGAAGTCGGGTTCCTTCACCATTGTTGCTGGGATTAAAAACCTTGAAAAGTTCAAGTTGGAGCCGAGTGCATTTTCCTACAACATCCACGTTACATATAGTGGCTCGTTCTATGATTCTGTGGTACTATTAATAAAGCAGAAGCCTTCGGCCATGGTCTCTGGGCTGGCCTGGGAACCCAACCACTAAATGTGACACAGTCTCAGTGAAAATGTGTGTTCAGAGTTCCCAGCAATGAGTCTCACAAATCTGCATTCAGAATACACCCCAGCTGGAAGCCTAGGGCCTCGTCCTGCTCAGGAGGTGGACGGTTCCACAGAGGCATCCGAATGTCCTGGACAATAACATAACCACAGAGGCCTGTGTTTTGTGGGCCAGATGTCCCTTCACTTCTGGTGGATGGGGGACCGTTCCGCCCACCTCAGAGAATTTTGTGCAAAGTGAAGGACCTGTTTGGTAATTGCTTTTTAACAAAGGTTAGTTCTCTTTTTTTCCACTTTCACTAGTGAAACTCCAATGTCTATTCTTTTTCCTTGGCTTTGTGTGTCTTCTCAAGTCTATTTTTAACACTTCTGTATTTTAAAAAATGCAAAGCTTTTGCCAATAGAAACCAGAAAACGGTTACCACTCACTGCTTCTGGCTGACACACCTTGTCTGCAAATGGCAGCTTCTCCCTCAGGAGAATCTTTTCCATCCAATAAGCCTTATGCCTTCCAAGAGTCTGCGCCAAGCTGTGAAAATCGCCAGCTTCATTTACCACGGTGGCAATGCTGTGGCAGCAGGGCTCCTGTGGGTTCGGAGAGAGGCTCCGCACTGACATTAGCTAACCATCCCACATTTTCAGCTCAGGTCCTGCACTCATTCTCCAAGATACACAAGCAAGAGCAGCTCACCTAACTGGAATGGCTGTGTTACCAATTATGGTTAGCCCTAAAGCACATAACCAATAAGACAGCTCAGACTTACTGTCGGGAAGAAATCTATGACTGAAGTTGTCCTTGCAGTTGAGCAGAAAACTGTGCATGCCACTAGGCTCACAGTGGGGCTTCAGCTTCCCTGACCCCTCAAGTATCTTCCCTCCCATCTTCTCCCCAAGCCTTTGTCTTTTCCACAACAATGGGATGGTGCTTTCTATTCATTACATCTCCTTGGATAAAACTTTTCTCCTCTACCATCTCTAATTCTTTATCCTCTGATACAGAGCTTCCCTGTAAGAAATCCATTGAATCAATGCAATCTCGAGGGACTGTCCAGAGCCAAAAACTTGGGAGACAGAACAAAGAAGCAAGTGCTTCAGCTTTATTCCACTGTGATCCTGGAGAGAATCCCTACCTCCCCTACAACTAGTAGAGCCCATTTCTTGCCACAGATGGCAAAAGAGTATTGCCGGAATGGGATAAGAGGTATAAAGAATCTGGAGCACATTCATGAGAAGTGTTTAGTGCACTTTTAACATATCATTATTTTTTTTAAAGTGTGTATTTAGTGGCTACCTCTCCAATTTACTTGAAGGAGAGGGTTACTTTGCAAGATGTAGTGAATAATTTCTGAAGCACAGTAAACTTGGGCTACTCAATGTTTATCTGGATCTTCTGAAATAAGTGCTGAAAAAAAGTATAGTACATTTTGATACAAAATTGTTTATGTGGAAATACAAAAGAAATGCCATCCATATTTTTTACAGTTTCTTATGATCATGAGAGAAATCTGGAAAGAGGGCAAAAATTAAAAGTTCTCCAGACAATCGATAATTGTTTGAACACATTAATAATTTCCTCTTGAAATAATGGTTTTAGCACATTAAACAGTATAGAGATTCCTTGGTAATTTCCAGGAAATGCTTTCTGTTTCAGTGACAATCAGTTACTTCACCTCTAGTCGCACCAAAAATCTACTGTAACCTGGGGAAAACCGCATACCGAAAAAGAGGCAAGTACCTTCAAAGCTAGTACAAGTAATACAGCTCACAGCAAGTTTTAAAAATACTAGTTTTATGTTTAAGACAATACAGTAAATTTCTGAAGATCAACCACAATGCAATGTGGTCAGTGCTATTCAGTTTTTATTCTTAAGATGCCTAAAAAGTTAGCTAGTAGCTGTATCGAGAGCCCATAAGTCTACGCTGAAGCAATGCCCACATTCCTGTAAGTAGGACAGCTCTCTATTGTTCACTCAGCCATTGTCCTCACCTGGGACAGAGAGGGAATGTACTTATTACATCACTTAGGGCAGGTGAGCTATTGTACCATGTCAGCTGTCTGAATTCTATGATTCATGGATTTCAACAAAGAAAATAAAGCTACCTTATTTCCAACCACCTACCCATGCTCCTGACCCAGCTCATTGAGCTCTTGAAGAGCCAAGGACACAGCTACAATGTGGGTGTGTTTATGCTCAGTTTCTTAATCGGATGTGTGGTGGGGCATTGGAGAACCCATCCCCACTCCTTTTTCTTTTCTTTCTTTTTCTTTTTTTTTGCAGTACTTTTTTTGAACTCAGGGGCATTCTACCTCCGAGCTATACCCCCAGTCCTATTTTTCATTCTTTATTTTGAAACAGGGTCTCACTAAGTTGCTGAGTGCCTCACTAGGTAGCTGAGACTGGTCAGGAACCTGGATCCTCCAGTCTCAGCCTCCCAAATGCTAGGATTACAAGCCTGCATGCACCACCACTCCTTTTTCTAAAGACAAAACTATTTAGAAAAATCAGGAAAAAGAGGGAGGGGCACGAATTAGTTGAAGAATCTATTGATTATTTAGCTCTTGTCTACTTTTATAGGTTTAGTGTTCAAGGATGGTCTAAACAGTTATAAATCTTTCTATTAATCTAAGGCGTAGGACTACCTGTACTTCATACTGTCTCCTTTATCAACCAATATAAACTGCCTATGCAAAAAAAAAAAAAAAAATTTTTTTTCACTCAAACCTCGTGGCTAAACTAAAGTCGGCTAACGTCTTAGAGGGGGACTTCTTTAGTGGGAGATGTAAAAAGACAGATGCTACCTTTGCATGGTAATGGTAGGCTCCCCAAATCCCTGGCCAAGGAGCAGCCAGCGTTCCCTTGGAAGTGGCAGCTATTGAGCCAGTTCTGACAGACGTCTTAATAACATTAATCAAGAAAATGTCCTCATGGCAAGACTGGGCTTTGCCACAGCCACTGAGACCATCCTTCGCCTGGCGAGTGGGGGTGGGGCGGGAGCGGCGCGAGGGTAGCTTTTCAAAGGTGGCTTCCTCGGGATGGAGATGTCTTCTTGGGTACCCCAGACACCTCGCCTGCCCTCTAGGCCTTCCTGGTTAGTTCTCTGACTGCATACCAAAATGGAACTGAGCCAGCTCGGGTCTGCGGATCGCACACAGTCGCCTGAAGACCAGTAAACCGGACTTGGCTTGTCTAGGCCTGCTACTAATGCAAGACCCAGCACAGCAGGGTGAAGAGAGGACTGTGTCAAAGAGACCCCAGGGAGACTCGCCGCCAACCCCAGTGCGCCCCCTTCAGTCCCCGGCGCGACAGCAAACGTCCCCAGCCTTGATCCGGGCTCCAGTGTGAAGGAACTCTTTTCTGGAGTGTGGACCACTCACAATTCCTGACAGAGCCATCCCCTAGTGTTTTTTTAAAAAAGGAAACCCCCTCCCCCACTCGTATCCCCCCCTCCCCCCGGCAGGCTCCTGAATACACATCACCCTACCAAGGAGGACCAGTCTGGCGGTCCGGAGGGTCTGGCTCTAGTGGTCTGGGTCCGGCGCGCGCTAACAAAGCGGCCCCGGGCCGCCGAGGGGGACAGCGGTCACACAGCCACCAGCCGAGGGAAGCACCTACTGCGCGCCGGCCACCTCACCCGGTCGGCGCGGTCCCCACCATCTCAATCAAACTTTCTGGGAATGGCGCCAGCGTGGGGCGAACATCCCAGAGAGGGAGGCGAGAGGGTGCCGGGCCCCGGGTCGGAAAGACCCCTCCTCCCCCAACCCGCCAGCTGCCAGAGAATGAGGTCATCTCCCCCTCACAGACCCCACCCCCAAATCTCTGGCAGCCCTGCTTTCTCGGCGCTCTAAGTGGGGCCGCGGTAGAGCGAGAGATGGGGTCAGAGAAGTTAGAAGAGAGGGAGGGATGATCGGTGTCTTGCTAAGCATCCCCTCCAGCCCCGACGCTGTTAAAAAATGATGCAAAAGTTCCCATCTGGAGCTCAGCTTTCGGAGGTCGGTGCTCGGAGCAGACAAGTGGGAGGCGGGGGCTCCGGGACCGGCCCCTGGCTGGGTGGAAACTGCCTCCGCCAGCTGCGCGGTGCAGCCCACCCCCGTCGGAAGCTCCCCCGCCCCAGCTCGCCGGCCACCCCGCGCCCTCCACTCCATTTAATGCAAACATTTCCACCAGCCACCGCGCCGACACCCCGCGCCTACCTGGGGTCCCAAGGCCGCGCCCCCGCAGCTCCGAATCCCCGCCCGGCGATCGGTGGGCGCTGGAGGTCGGCGGGCTGCGGCGCGGGCCAGGTGCCGGCGCTATATAGCGCGCCACGCCGCTCAGTGACTCAGTGAGTCCCCGGCCGCTTCTGCCCGCCGGCCTTCAAAATAAGAGTCCGGGCTGCGGGAGGGCCGGGCCGGGGAGCCGGGGAGGGAGGCGTGGCTCGGGCCTGGGAAGCAGCCCCCAGGTTAGGAGGGTTCCCGCCCCCTTCTCCTAACCCCGTCCCGCCCTTTGCTCGTTTCGGGTCGACAGCCCCTTCCTGGGGCGGCCAAGTTATAAATCGGGCTTTCCTGGAATTTCCAAGGAGAATTGGTAAACGGGAAAGAATTTAACTTTTCTAAAGCCAATAGAGATGCGAGCTGCACGTTAAAGGAATGATTTTCTCTAGTTTTTAATTATTTTTTCTTTACAGACTAAAAAGAAGTGTCCAATAAATACGACCCCAGGGCATTCTAGGAGAAAGGAATGAACAGAACCCTCTGGTGGGACCGAAACATCCCTAAAGGAATGAAACTGCGGGAATGGGGGTGCGGGGACAGGCCAACCCCTGAGTGTGGATTTGCAGCTACAGTGCAGAAAGATTACTCAGCACTGAAACAGAAAAGCACAAATCATCTCATAGCATGTTGCATTTCTTTCCTTCTTCTTTTCCCTCCCTCCTTCCCTCCCTCCCTTTCTTCCTTCCTTGCTTCCTTTCATGTATATGGTACTGGGGACCGAACCCAGGGACATTCTACCTCTAAGCTACACCCCCAGCCCTATTTTATTCTTTTATTTTGAAACAGGTTGCGGAAGTTGTTCTCCAACCTCAGATCCTCCTGGCTCAGCCTCCCAAGTACTGGGATTACAAGCCTGTGCCACCATGCCTGGCTCAACACGTTTTATTTCTAAGGAAAAAAAGGGGGGTGGGTAATTTCCTGATTTCCATTCATTCACTCTCTTCTGTGTATCAATGAGTAACCCAACTCGGGAGCCCTTAGGGTGAAAAGTATATCCGCTCTGGTTTAGCAACACCTTAGCTCTACCTATCCTGCCATCCTGTGCTCCTCTTCCCTCATGCAGTATTAGAGGCCCTGAGTCACTTGTCTGAAACTTCTACAAGGGAATTTCTGTAGCAGTGTTGTAAAGGAGGAAACGAACTCATTAACTCTAGAATTAATTTCTTATGTAAAAAATTGTAAGATTGCCGGCTTAGCGCTAAATCCAGATCACTTGCATTTTCTTTAGCTCTCTCAGCTGAGGACACCGGGCTCTGTGTTTAATCCTCAAGGAGCTGGGTCAGTGCCATGGGTAGCACAGTTGCCTTCGCCCTCTTCCTCCTCCTTGACCACTGGGACCAAATCTTTTACACACAATAAGCTGTCCATGAACCGAATAAATGAAGGAATGAATGAATGAGTGAATGAAAATACCAAATGGCTATTGAACTTATTATGGTGCCAGGTTGCTTTTGCAGTGGCCAAGTAAATGCTAATAAATGCCAGCTAGATTTGAATAGCCAGTAGATCACTAATTTAAATAGTACCTTTATGCCTACCTTCATTATTGATACCTACAATAGGGTTTCTAGATTCAGTCTTAAACCAGATTCTCTCTCTGCTACCCCAATAAATATCTTTATTGATTTTTAGATGAATAATGATGTTTGTAAAATAGTCAGGCAACAAAGCAAAAGTGAATGTCTCCCTATAATTCTATTCTGAGAGATAAACATTGTTAACTGCCTGGAGTGTGCTTTTCCAGGCTTTTGTATGTATATTTAAACACATATTTAAAACATAAATTAGATCATTGTTTACATATGATTCTGTAACTCTGTGTGTGTGTGTGTGTGTGTGTGTGTGTGTGTGTGTGCGTGTGTGTGGTGCCAGAGTGAACCCAGGGGTGCATTCTACCTCTGAGCTACATTTCCAGCCCGATTTTATTTTTTTAATTTTGAAACAGGGTCTCATTATGCTGCTGAGAGTCACTAAATTGCTGAGGCTGTCCTTGAACTTTAGATCCTCCTGTCTTAGCCTCCCAAGTACTGGGGTTACAGGCATGCACCACCATGCCTGGCTAACATTATTCTTTTTGTAACCTAACAATATACTATAGCCATCTTTCTAGGCATAATACAGTCATAACATCTTTGGTTTTTGAGAGGATAACAGGCAGACGTTTCTATGGGCCAAAAAGTGTGTGTGTGGGGACCCCAGCATTCTATTATTTAACTTTGCCTTTCTTGGAGTTTGTACTTTGCTCATTCCCATGTCAAGTGGCCATTAGGGGCAGCAGCAGTGATGAACCAGGACCCATTACAGGTGTTTCTCAGGCTGTAATGTGATACTAAAGAGAGTTCCAAAATGAGAGTTAGCACTTATGGTCTGTGACATTCATTGTGTGGAACTCTGAAGTTTTCTTATTTTCACAACGATGGGATTCATCTGATGGATTTTTTAAAATTACAGTTCTTAAAATTTTGTGATTTTCTGATTTAAGCACAGAAAGAATAAATAGACAGGTGCCAGTGAGTGCCACCTCCTAGTGGATCCCAGCCATGGGAGGGATCACCGATCCTGTGATTTGCATGTAGACTAGGAAGGTTGAGTAAGCAGAAAGCATCATGGCTTCCTTTACTCTCAAGAGGCAGCCATGAGCTAATCCATTAGATCTACCATCTCTCTGCCTGCCTACTTGTTACTACAGGTGCCATTGAAGAAGCATGCACACGGGGCCAGCCTCCACTTTTCATTGCTGAAACCCAAGAGGATTTAAGACACTGATGCAAAAGACTGGCTATCTTCATGACTTCAACTTCAACGTTTTTATGCATGAAGCGTGGGAGGTGTGGATACATCTTAGCTGTCACCTTGGACAAGTCCCAGAATCATGAAGACTAGTATCCGTAGAAGCACCAGTGAAAATTTCTGCCAAGTTTGACAAAGAATCCTCCCCTGCACAGCAAAGATTCTGATCCACAACCTTCCCTAGATTTTTCTTCCTTCTTCCTCAGCTAAAGCTTAGAGTTCTATGGTTTTAAAATGAGATGAAAGGGACAGAGAACAAATATGCAATAAACTTTTATTTCCCCAGAGCTGCCTTCAAGGGATTCCCGCTGGCCTGGCTGGGGGTTTGGCAGAAGGTCAGCTTTAGGACTTCTGTCTTAAGCTTCACTTTCAGCCTACTTTGGCTCAGAGACCTGCGGTTTCAAATATGCACATTTAACTTGGGATAAGGCATTTTGCTCAACTTTCCAATTGTTTTGGGAGAAGTGTGGAATGGGTGAAGGTAATCCTTGGAGTCACTCCTTTCTTCTCATTTTCATATCCTCCTCACAGGTGACAACAGTGAGACATAGGTGGTTAAAAGCTAAAAGAGCAACAAAAGAAAGCTAAAGACAAATGGTGGTTATTGAACAAAGATGATCTAGGGAATCGGTCCAAATTACAGATGTGTGTGTGTGTGTGTGTGTGTGTGTGTGTGTGTGTGTGTGTGTGAGAGAGAGAGAGAGAGAGAGAGAGAGAAAGAGAGAGAGAGAGAGAGAGAGAGAGAGAGAGAGAGAGAGAGAGGAGAGAGAGAGAGAGAGAGAGAGAGAGAGAATAAAACTGCTAGCAAGTATTACAAACCATATATCTAAAAAATACTCAGCATAGAGCCAGGCATGGTGATGCACGCTTGTAATCCCAGCATTTGGGAGGCTGAGACCAGAGGATCTGGGTTTTTGGCCAGCCTCAGCTACCTAGTGAGGTCCTCCGCTACTTAGTGAGACCCTGTTTCAAAATAAAGAATAAAAAATAGGGCTGGGGGTATAGCTCGGAGGTAGAATGCCCCTGAGTTCAACCCCTAGTACTGAAAAAAAAAAACCAAAAAACAAAATAAAAAACCAGCCTAGATAATCCTGTTTTATAAGGTGGATACTATTAGCAAATCAAGTAAGTGTCTTCTGACGAATGTCCATTAGAAAAACTACAACAACACATCTCCATTGCCTACCCAGGCTTTTCCAACTTAAAAATTAAAGCCCAACAACCAAATTGAATAGAGACTTTTCAAAGAAGAAGTACAAATGGCCAAGAAGTATATGAAAGAATGTTAAACATCATTAGCTATCAGGGAAATGCAAATCGAAACTACATTGAGATTCCACCTAACTCCAGTTAGAATGACAGTCATCAAGAATCCAAACAACAATAATTGCTGGTGGGGATGTGGGGAAATAGGAACTCTCAGATGCTGTTGGGGGGATTGTAAATTAGTACAACCACTATAGAGATCTCAGTATGGAGGTTACTCAAAAGACTAGGAATGGAATCACCACATGATCCAGTTATACCACACCTTGATATTTTTTCAAAAGAATTAAAATCAGAATACTGTAGTAATACATGCATATCCATGTTTATAGCAGCACAATTCACAATAGCCAAATTATGGAACCAATCTAAGTGACTGTCAACAGATGAATGGATACAGAAAATGTGGTATAAACACACAATGGAATTTACTCAGCCATAAAGAAGAACAAAATTATGTCATTTGCAAGAAAAAATATGGAATGAGAGAATATTATTGGGATCAGCCAGTCTCAGAAAGTCAAGAGTACCATGTTTTCAAGGACTCCCAACTATAATCAGCAAACAAGAACAAGATTAAGAAAATAGTAGATTAATTATAAATTTTACATGATATTGGTTCCAACTAATGTTATTTTTTTGGAATATTTTCTGAGAGTAGAATGCTCTGAAAATCAGTTTAAAACCTGAGCACCTTTAAAAGTCTTGGCCACTTTGACGTTAGACTCTGTAACATTTTATAGAAATCATTTTAGTCCTTATTAACAGCTCCTAATTATCTTAACAAAAGTAAGAAACTTCAAAGAATCAAAATGTGGCTCTCTAAAGAGACCAAGCCCTGTGATTTATTTGATCATGAATCCAGCCTACTGGGGAGGGAAAGGGCAAACCTCCAAGGACAATTCATACTTTCAACATAAAAACAAATTAATGTATTCTTTTGGCCAAGATAACTTTCTGGCTCTTTGGTTTATACATAATTTTTTATTAAGAGGAAGGAGAAAGGATAAGAAGGGGAAAATGGGGCTGTTTGTATTCTTGTAGATATAACTAGAACCCAGTGGGCATAAAATACAACATCAGAGGGAACAGGACAAGGTCTGCAGTTGTGGAATGTAAAGAAAGAATGTTCCTTGGTAAACAAAGGGCAGGCTGAGTTTGTGAGAGCAAAGTCAACCTTGAGCCTCCAAAATGACTGCAGGGAACTCACAGAATTGGAGCTGGGAGCTACCCGAAGATACTCGGTGGAGGGGTGTCCTGAAAAGACCATGGGCTTTAGAATTACACAGAATGGGGTCATCCATAGCTGGTTCCATGACCTCCAATTCATGGAGATGTGTCTTTTCATTTGTAAGGTGGAGGTAAAGGCATTTACCTGGACTGCAGCTAAGCAGATTCAGTGCGATGTTACCAGGATAAAAACTAACACAGTGACTGTTTGGTACATACTAGTTTCTTTAGGGGGTGGGGGGAGGGGTTGTTTTTCTTCCTTTTTAATCTCACATAGTATTTAATTAGGAACAGAGTAGAATATAATAATCTGAATTTTCCTTGGGATGGTATTATGCCAGTTGCCTCACACACATTCTTCCATTTTATTTGACTATACAAACCACAAGGAAGTATTGTTGTAACCACCATTCCCTCTCATGGAGGATAATGAACAAAGAGGTTAGGTAATTTACTCAAGGATACAGAACTGGGAAGTAGAGGAACTATGATGGATATATTAACTCCAGAATCCAAACTATAATCAGACGATTAGCTAGTTTAACTTTTATCCTACATAAGAAAAACTTTAAATTGTGCCTATAGATGTAGTGATTGGTAATATACAAATATGGCATAATCAGTTGAGGATTGCACATCGTATATTAATGCCAAGGACAATTCTTGAAGTTATGGGTAAGATGATGCATAACTTTCTCAATTGATTTCTTTAATATAATTACTTCTGGTGACACCATAACAAGGACTCTTATGTTACAATTCATATGGAGTCTTTAAGGTGCATAGAAATCATCCAGATCAGCCATCATTCCATTGCTGTCAAACTGCTTCAGCAATGGAGCTGCTCTCGGTGTCCTGATACCTTTTTCAGAATGAGGAGTAAATGCAAAGGAAACCATGGACTCTGAGAGGCTATTTACAGGGACCACATTTACAGGAAAGATGGAACTGGTCTATTTTCCCTAACTTGCATAAACTTGTCATCTGTGAAACCTGCTAGGGTTTGAATGTATCCCCCTCAAAAATATGTTTTAGAAACTTAATCTCCCCGGTACCTGTGTTGGGAGGTGGGGGTAATGAAAAGCAATTAGGCTACGAGTGTGGAGTGAATGGAACCATGCTCTTGTTCCACAAGTTATCATGGGAGTGGGTTTCTGATATAAGGATGCATTCACCCCCATCTCCCTGTCTCTGACTCTCTCTCTTGCACAGATGTATAAATGCCCTCTTGCCCTTCTTTTTCCACCATGGAATGACCCTCACCAGTTGCCAGTCCCTTGACTATCCCTTGGCTGCCGCAGCCTCTAGAACTATGGAAAATAAATTTATTTTCTTGGGAAATTACCCAGCCTGTGGAATTATGTTATAGCAATACAAAATGAACTAAAGCTAACTTTCTCCCTTGGAAACTCTTCACATCCTACACTTGAGTTGGCATTCTCTTTAATCAATAAATATCATCTGGGTCAAAATAATGGGACTGGGATTAAGTTACCTGAAGGATTTTACTTTTCTCATTAGAGAATACATAGCGCATGGTTTGGGTGCTGCAATGGAACATTTTCTAGCAAAGGTGTCCAACGACTAAGATTGCTGAGATTATATTGTAGTATATTTCTTTAATAAAATAAAATGTATAAACCTAGACTCTGATATGGAAATGGAATGTGAAATGAGAGAGCATTTGAAAAAGCCAAATATTCTAATTAAACTTTCTTTTAAAATAGAAATTTAATGGATGCATTTTAAATTAGAAAATTACCTGAATGTAGACCCTAAGGACCATAGGAAACAGTATTTAGTAATACTAGCAATTAAAGGAATAAATTTATTTGATATGTAGTTTATGTGATTAACAAAACAATTGATTTAGTAATCTGGTTACTGCCTGTCACAGGCCAATTAAGTGGGTTACTAGGTCATTGTTGATGTAATGAGGTACTAGATTTCAAGAAAAGAAAATCAATAATTTTACGTAAGATTTTCATAAATGTAAAGAATGCTCACATTGTTCCAAAGAATATAGATCATTATTCTTATGTCAGTATATCTCTCTGTTTGTTTTTAGTAACTTTAGAAAGAGTCAAATGATTTTAAGGAAATTTGGTCAATATAAGGGATTATATCATGAGATTCTTCAAATGAAATTTTAGTCCGTTATGTTCCAAAAATGAGTAGACTATATTTCCAAGTGGCTATTTATTCTACAATATATAATAGTGTTTTTTTTTTTTTTTTTTTTTGCAGTACTGGATTGAACCTGGGGGCCTTCTACCTCTGAGCTATGTCCATAGCCCCATATTTTATTCTTTATTTTGAAAACAGGGCCTCGCTAAGTAGCTGAGGCTGGCTGAGAACCTCTGTCCTCCTGTCTTAGTCTCCCAAATAGCAGGATTACAAGCATGTGCCACCATGCCTGGCTTTATAATGAATTTTAATGAAATGTGGCTCATAAAGTAAGAAGATTGCATGGAGGGAAACTGGAGCTTAGAACACAATTTAAAAAAAAAGGAACGCTGAGCCAGGCATGGTGGTGTACACCTGTAATCCCAGATTACAGGGATTGAATGGTGGTGGGTACAAGGCCAGCCAGAATAACTTAGCAAGACCTTGTCTCAAAATAAAAAGGGCTGGGGATATAACTTAGTGGTAGAGTTCTCTCTCTCTCTCATGCCTGGACACAAAGAGCAATTCTGAACAGAGTTGACAGAGCAAGATTTGGAAAATAAAGTTTACAACACAAGAGGAAGAAATGACAGCAGCCACAAAGAACGACTGAATTCAGTCCTGCCTCTTTAGAAGCCATGCTCTCTGCCAATCAATGATTGTGATTTTTGCAAAAGGCGCCATTAGACATCAATTTCTTGGCAACGGGTATACATGTATGCACGCCTTTGCCCAGTGTTACAGTTCGTTCATTAGTGCATAGGTGGTGACATTATTCTTCCAGCTCCATTTGTGGGCGGAACAAGCAGAAGCTTGACATAACTTTGGTGTCATTGTTCCCTTGTTTATTTTTCCTCTGGATGACACTTCACAAAACTTTGTGTCCCAGCAATGAATAAACTGCTCTGATAAAAACCATCCTTTCAAGTTGACTTCATTTCGGAGAATGCAGGCAGCCCTTTAGCACCATAGAGGAATTAATTTTGGTTTCGGCTGCCTGGCTCATGGTCATTATACTAGGACTGAAAGGCACGAGCATCCTTAGTGGAGCTGCTGGTTGGGGGGCACCCACTGGCTTTCCAGGCCACGTGGATTTACTTGAGAAAGGGCTTGCTGATCCTTGAACAACCTGTTTTTCAGACAAGCATCAGGAAAAACAAAAGAAAGAAGTTTAAAGGGGGTTAGCAATGTTCTTTGTTGAAAGAGAGGTAAAAATACATGAGGCTAGTTGTGGTTTTATGAAGTGCCTTTGTCCATGGTCTTAGGCAGGGCCAATTTATTCATTAGACACAGTAGGAACAGTGGTGAGGACCCACAGTACTTCTGGCAATCTACAAAACCATTTTATTCATTTTTTTTAACTCAGAAGAAAAAAATGAATATAAACAAATGTAAAGCCAGACTGGAATATGTTAAGCTTTATATTAGTACAGGTATAATATATAATTTAAATATTTTAAGGGAGAAAGGGATCCACAAGCACAGAAGTGCCAAAGGCCTATAAAAGCCCTAATGAAGCCTAATCTTCGGCATCTGATGTTTGCCTGAACCTTTGACACTTGCCTTTCATCAGCTAGAGAGACAAGCTATACCATCCATTCTCTATTCATGGTTGTATTCTATGTGAACCTAAATCAGTAGGTGTCACACGTTTCTAAAAGAAGAAAACACGGTTTTGTATTCTCGAGCTCTTTATAATCTTAGTGAGGAGACAAAATCAACTGCTAACAACAGGTGCTTTGCAGTGGTTCATTCGTTTGGACATTTCTTTTATGAGTTAATTACTCATAACTCCCTTGTGAACGATCTGCACATCTGGGAAAATAAAACTGCCCACTGAAAGTGAATGACTGGCGCGTAGGTGAAGCACAATAGTTAATTCATTCGGATACCCTTAAAAGGCTTCACAGAAATCCCTGAAGCACTTGGGAGCTGGACTTGGTTCGTGTCTGAAGAATGAGTTAGCGTCAGGTCGAAGGCTGCAGCATGGGAATGAGGTTCCAGTGATTTTCAGCTCAGGCTACTTCCCTGGGTCATCCACTCTCTCATTTACAGAGCCATCTCTCTCAGGGCTTTCTATGGATCCCAGCAGCGTTCTGCCTCAGATGCAAAATGCTCTACTTTTTACTTGTTAAAAGATTCCCTTTGCAGCCGGGCATGGTGGCGCACGCTTGTAATCCCAGCATTTGGGAGGCTGAGACCGGAGGATCCCGGTTCGCGGCCAGCCTCAGCTGCTTAGTGAGGCACTCCGCAACTTAGTGAGACCCTGTTTCAAATTAAAGAATAAAAAATAGGGCTGGGGGTGTAGCTCGGAGGTAGAATACCCCCAGGTTCCATCCCCAGTACCGCAAAAAAAAAAAAAAAAAAAAAAAAAAAAGATTCCCTTTGCAATGTTAACTTTTTTATGGTAAAAAGAGAACACCTTGCTACCAAACCAAACCAAACCTTGAAGCTCGATTCATCAATATTACCTACCTATTGAGACTTTAAATATAACAAAAGATTTCATCAAGTCACGAGTCCTCTTGGAAATGAGGTCTTGGGGCAAAGTTTCCTTAGTTTGATGTCTCCTCATTGATTCATTGGAGGGATTGCATGGTGTGTCTCTAGAATTCTCTTTAGCTGGATAGGAATGAGATCAGACCCAAGACCAACCTTCCCGGACCTGATGGAGAACTTTTACAGGAACACTTCAGATGTGTGTTAGAGTATTGCAGTGAGCGGGTGTGGTGGTGCATGCTTGTAATCCCAGTATTTGGGAGGCTGACACAGGAGGATTGCAGATTCAAAGTCAGCCTCAACAACTTAGCGAGGCTCTCAGCAACTTAGTAGGATCTCAGCAACTTAATGAGACCCTGTTTCCAAGTAAAAAATAAAATAGGTCTGGTGGTATATCCCAGAGGTAGAAGGCCCCTGGGGTTCCATCTCCAGTACCACAAAAAAAAAAAAAAAAAAAAAAAGGAGTATTGCAGTGAGCAGTGAAGTTCCACAACAATCCACTGAGAGATGAGAACAAGCACTACAACTTCTCTTTATACTTATATTAATTCCACTCTTTTAATTTTTCTATCTCTGCATATATTTTTATGTTATGTATAATAATATGTAAAGAATACATAAAAACATATACAAATATATGTCTAGATATAGATATAGACATGCACAAAATAGTTTGCTAAAGGGTATATATATATATATATATATATATATATATATATATATATTTTTTTTTTTTTTTTTTTTTTTTTTTTTTTTTTTTTTTTTTTTTT